>ML812477.1:0-18808 GCA_009831015.1 Picea engelmannii
TAAGTCTCATGAAAGTATTGGGTGCATTAGTTAAACCAAAAGGCATAACCAACCACTCATATAGTCCACTACTTGTCTTGAATGTTGTTTTCCATTCATCACCTTCCCTCATTCTGATTTGATGATATCCACTTTTCAAATCTATCTTTGAAAAATATTTGGCACCACTTAAACAATCCATTAAATCATCCATTCTGGGTAAAGGAAAACGATACCTGGTGGTGAGTTTATTTATGGCTCTAGAATCTGTGCATATTATCCATTATCCTCCTTTATTTGGGCTCAAAACTATAGGTACAACACATGGACTCAATCTTTCTCTGACCAATCCCTTGTTCAACAGTTCTTGCACTTGTTTTTTGATCTCTTCATTTTTTGTTGGAGTCATTTTGTAAGCTCCTTTGTTTGGAAAACTGGCTCCAAGAATCAGGTCTATATGATGGATAATACTTCTAACAGGTGGTAGTTCATTAGGAAAATCATCAACTACAATATCCACATGCTCCTCTAACATTTTTTGAACTTCAATAGGCAAGTCATGTATCCTTGTGTTGGTTAAAACAATCCTAAGTTTTCCAACAACAAAAAAACTTACCTCTTCATCTTGCACATGCTTCATAAATTCCTTTTATGTAACCAACAATAATTTTGGAATTGTATGATCCTCTGCTCTTTCAACTTAAGAGGAATAAGATTATGCCTTCTTACTTCCTTCTCAAATGTAAAATTATTATCTTTGCCATTGTACACCACATTTCTGTCATATTTCCATGGTTTTCCTAGCAACACATGACGAACATCCATCGGAATGACATCACATAAAATCTAATCCTTAAAATTTCCAATCTGGAAATCAACTCTACATTGTTCATTCACCAATACTTTATGCCCTTTTTTCATCCACACAAATTTATAAGGTGTAGGATGCATCTCCTTTTGCAGTCCTAACTTCTCAACCATCTCCACAAAAACCAAATTATCAGTACAACCATTATCAATAATCAATTTGCAACACTTACCTTTTTATTTGCACATTGTTTTGAACAGATTTTTCCTTTGTGTTGCTTCATATTCTTCCTCATTTGATTTCAGAAAATTTATCATCATCAATAAGGCTTCTCCTCCCTCTGGAACCTCAACATTCTCCTCTAGTACTCTTGGCTCATTTTTCAGCTTGTGCAATCTTGACATTTCCTTGTCTTGCAACATTCTTTAGACAATCCCATGACATATGGCATGTCTTACCACATGTATAACATCTGATTTCATATCCTCTTCCTTTTCCTCAGCCTCTCTGAAAATATATTCTTCCTCTTAAGTCTCTTCCTCTTCCTCTTAAGGATTGTTCTTGTTGATTTGATGTATTGGCTTCTTCATTCTAAGATGAAAATTTATTCTTCCTAGCTTGTTGTCCCTTACCTATGTAAGCTTGACCTTTCCCTTTTCCTGAATTATGTCTTCTATTCAGCTTCTATTCCACATTTAAATCACATTGGTATGCCTCCTCCACTATATTTGGTGATAAGAGACTCAACTCATCTTGAATTTCTAATCTGAGATCATTCATATACCTTGCTATCTTCTCAGAGATATCTTTAGTATAACCAACTCTAATATTCACTTTGTAGAACTCTTCAGTATACTCTCTAACAGTTAGCAATATTTGTCTTAGATTTTACATATGTCTCTACAAGGCAAGTTGATAGTATTTAGGTAAGAATTTACATTTTAACTTTGCAACCATTCTATACCAAATTTTGATTGGTTGTTTGTTATTCATTTTTCTCTCTGCTTGAACACCATCCCACCATAAAAAAGCATGGCCTTTCATCTTTGTGACTGCAAATTTCATCTTATTTGCATCAGGAACCTCATCATAATCAAAGTGTTTGTCTAAAATATTGACCCAATCAACCAATTCTTCTAGATTTAATCCTCGAATGTATGAAACTATCTCTATTCTGGACTTTGAACTAGCTCCTGTGACTGCTTTTAAAATTTGAGTCCAATATTCTCTTCTGTCATTTATTATTATTTTGCATTATCCTCTTTCTCATCTTCACTGACATCACCTTCTTCAAGATCTCTTCTCCCGACATTTCTTATGGCTTCAACTTCTTCCCCCAGAGTTCTCATTTCCTCCATCACCTCTGTATTTGCAATTATTTTGCCTCTATGACCTCCTCTGCCATGTCCTCTTCAAAAATGAAATTCCATTTCATAATGTAATGGATTATTTTGAGAATTACTGCAATCCTAAATTTCTCTTACTTCTATCAATGGAAGAGGTGATAAATAAATTCTCCCTTTCATACACTTACAAGAATAAAAATTTCCTTCTCTGATACCACTTAATGTAGTAGATGTCAATAAAACTTATCAAATCAACCCATAGACCTATAACAATTGTTAGATCTACAAATCTACGATGGAAAATAAATTAATCTTCACAATATAATGTTATAGTTCCAAACTTATCGAATTTCAAATAAAACAAACTATATTTTTTTAGGACATGGTTAAGAACATGTGTTTCCTATTAAGAGGTCACAAGTTCAAATCTAGAGGGGGGTAGGGTATGCATACCTCTGTAGACTTTACCAATCAAATCGTTGGGCGAAGGGGGTCTCTTGTCCCATAAAAATGGGGGTCTCATACACCAATTACGTGTCTAGCTTGGTCGTGACCTTAAAAATGGATTATTATTATTATAATCTCCACAATGAATACATGTCATCTGATCCCAGATCAGATTTCAAATAAAACTCAACATTATATTGGATATTGATTACGGGTACGGGTCCCAACGTTATTTCATGTGCATATACAATCTATGAAATGGATTATGATCGTCGATCTTAGACCTAGATTGACTCCAAACCACACGATTTCCAGATATAATAATTTCAACGTGGTAATATTTGACAAAGAATTTAGATTCAGAACAGAGCTTCGATTTTCTAAATTCAACCACAAAATATACTTACAGTTGATTCCCCAGTATATTGGATGAGCTCTCGATGTGAATCTATAAAGAAAACTTAGATATCTCTTAGCAAGAGATCAAAATAGACATACACAGATGCTCCAAGGGTGAGAGTTTCCAAATGAAATTCAATTTCTTTTATTGATATCAAATATTTATCAATTTATTCCACATCCCAAGATCTCTACTCTCAACTCTCAATTCTCTGAACACAAGAGCCTCGATGGGATTAAATACAATCAATTTATGTTTATCAGATCCACTATATTTGGATTGATCACCTTATTCAACTTTAGATCCTACAATCTATCCTAGAAATCAAAACAACCTTTATCTCTTATATAAAGAAGGATTCAAAATCCTTGTTGTATAATTGAATTTGACTTCTAAATTCAATTAAAATAGAAAAAGAAATTAAGAGAACCAACTATATTTGGTAAACTTGATTTTAAAATCCAAATCAAATGATGATTTTGTTCTTTGAGCTCATGCTCCTACATCAAAAAATAGGAAGATAATTGCTATAAATACATGATAGATTTTATCCTTTGTAGAGAAACCAAGCAATATATCAAATTTGATGAGTGCATAAGTGATTTAAGGTGTGCTAAAGTTGTTTAGTTGTCTTCCTGGTGTGTAGGAGAAGTCTAAAGTATTTTCTTTAGGTATTTCTTGTTCTCAAAGTACGCTATGAATGACTAAATGTCTGTGATGCTGTCGTGTGCACTATTTTGAGGTTGTTATGTTGTTTTTAGTAAATTTTTCCATCAGTGGATGTTGTCGTTAGTGGATGTTGTCGTTAATGGATATTTTCTTTCAGTGGATGTTTTCATCATTGGATGTTGTCATGAACGTTGTTGTAGTTAGTGATTACATTCTAGAAATGATTTTATGTGGGTTTCTAGGGTTTGAAGGATTGTCAATGGAATGAAGCATGTATGTGAAGTCATAAGTTCTATGTGTATGAAGATCCTGGATTGGTGTCTACACATATCTTATTGAGTTGGTTCTCAATTGAGGACATTGGTGTCTCCAGTAGGTTGGTGCCTACATCTTGTTGAGTTGGTACTCAGTCGAGCATATTGGTGGATCGAATAGGTTGGTGCCTACATCTTGTTGAGTTGGTGCTCAATCGATGAGATTGGTGTCTCCAATAGGTTAGTTCCTACATCTTGTTGAGTTGGTGCTCAGTTAAGGATATTGGTGTCTCTATTAGGTTGGTGCCTACAATATTTGTAACAATAGGTTAGTGCCTACAAACATTTATAAACATAATTTTATGGTTTTCTCCCGATTGGGTTTCCATGTTAAACTCTATGCATTATTATTTGAGTTTATATATGATTATTATTTCTCAACTAATGAATGATTGATGAATGGTTAAATAAAGTAAAAAGTATTGCATAGTGATTCACCCCCGCCTCTCAGTATAATCATAAGTTCAATACACAAATCATGATCATCACAAGTTTTGGAATAGAGAAATATCAAAGCCTCACATATAGGTAGAATGGGTTGGATAGATGTACCTAAATGAAAAAATGTTGTTTTTATGTTGAAAGGATTTTACATGTTCAACTCTTCCATTGTACAATAATATCTCTCATACAAAGTTCATGAATTAGTTATTCCTCCAAAGGTCAATTGTCACTAAAGTAAAGTTAAACATGTTTAGGAAAGAGTTATTAGTTTATTGAGTCATTTCCTTCAGTCAGATGAATCATGAGTATTTTTGTAATGGTTCATGGTAACCAAAAAACCACTTTGTAATGACAGATGCAGGTTTGTGGTCAGATGAAACCACTTAATGTAATGACTAGTTTGTGGTAATATGAAACCACTTCGAAATTGTAATGGTTAAGGTTGAGTTGAGGAAAACCCTAGGTATGATGTAATGGTTGAAGGTTAACCCATATAAAACCCATGGGAAGGTCAAGGGTAAGCTAAAGAAATCCTTGATAGAAAGATGTTGTAGTTTAGATGATTGACTAAGATCCAAAATTATTAAAGAAAGATGTAGCTCATGTTGATACAAGAAGAAAACAAACGTTGAAGAGACAAATAAAGATGAAGAAGAAAAAAGATAATGAATACAACTCAAGACATCTAGATTGAATCATAAGTATTCATTAAGGTGGGGTATTAAAGAATAATTCATACTTATGTAATGTCCCCATTTTTGGATTCCCCTGATTTATAGTTGAAGGTGACCTTATGGGTTTATGTCAGCCTGGCTAGAGGGGAAAAGAGAGGTTAACAGTGGGCTCAGGAAAATTGGAGGATTTATATGAGGCTCAATGTAATCAATTTACCTTATTTTATCATCAGGATCTCTTCTGCATAGTTCGTTCTTGGTTTCGTGGCATTCCAACGTTTTCCATAAATTAAGAGTATTATTGAGTATAAATTTATTAAATGACTAAAGGTGTTATTTGGGTCATATTATTGGAGAGAAAACCTTCGTGTAAAAACTTGTTGGAATTAGGACAAAAATATCTAAAGGAAGGGATGATGAGAAAGGCACTTCCAATGTCCAGGAATGTTTTACAATCCAATTAATCACTTTTTGGCATTAAAAAGGGGTGTTTTAGATGACTTAAAGTTTATAAAAGTCACTTTAATTTATTAAAAGGGTAAAAGGGTCCAAAAAGGATCAATGAGAAGATAAAAGGAAAATGAGGGCACTCTCTCTCATTATGCGTATAATATTTTCTAAAAATGAAATCGAGAGAGCTCTTTGTGGCTTTGGCCCTTGGGATGAAAACGCTAGAGAGTTTGGAGATTGGTTTCGGTGGTGAAACTATCCACCCTAGTTGTTTGAAGGGAGGAGATCATACATATTTCTTAATTGTGCTTCATTTTCAGTTGATTTTATCTTCTTGTGGTTGATTTTTCCTTTCTTTTGGATTATTTCTTCAATGGCGGTGGGGTTTCCTTTATTGTGGGTTGAGTTTACCCATTTGGAGGTTGATTTTCTTGTGTTGGGAGAGGTGTTCCTTTGTTGGGTTAAGCTAAGTACTGTAGAGGTAAATTTTTGTATTGGGGGATGAGCTAAATATTGTGGAGGTCAATTTTATCATGGAGGACTGCATTGTTGGGATGTTGGTTGAGTTTTACTTCGTTCTGGACACATTTACTTGCATCTGGGAAACATATTTATTGTTGGTCAAGCCCTTTCATTTGTTGGTTGAATTCTTGCTAGAGGACCGAGTTAACTCTATTTGGAGCAACAATTCCATGTGTGGGGGTCGATTTACTTACCAGTGGGCTAAGAACCTTCTTGTTGGTCAAGTAGAATATTGTGGGGTTGCATATTAGTTGGTTGGGTGCATCATATCTTTGTTGGGTCGATATAGGTTGGAATAAGACTGATCTTGCCACTGTTTGGGTCAATTTTGGGTGTAGCGGACTTATAGGATTGATGGGAATTTGTTTCTGAAGTTGTTGGGTGCATTTTTTTCTATTTACAACCTTATTATCATGTCCCAAAATCACAAAGGCAACCTACAACAACTATATATCATGCTCCTCTTTTTTGTTGTGTATCATGTGTTCGGTAATTCCTAATTGATGCAGACCCCCTACCTCTACCTTGATAGGGTCTGCTAACCTCCCAGTCTAAGGATTGTTCAACCTATCTATGAGATGAATTACCTCTTTGATTCCCTACTGGAATCCCTCAAACAAATCCATAGGTCCTTCTGTTGAAGCCCCACCTGCGCAAGCAAGCACAAGGCGCGATATTCCCCTCTATGTGACCACCGACATTGACCACAGGCCTTATCAAAAGGCTCTTGGTTTAGTGCTACATGTGCTTCTCAACCAAGAGTTTGTTAATTGACCTTGCACCTTCCACTTTTGGTTGTATTTCTCATTGCTTTTATCCTTTTTTCTAGAATAATCTTGTTAACCAACTTCTTCTCACTTGCATAAAGGGAGACCCATTGTTCATTTATTGATGGAATTTTTCAAGAAAAACTTGGGTAACCCTAATAATCAATACTTGAATACTTGAACTTGCACACACTATAGTTGTGATTATGAGTTATTTTTGGTGATATGAACCCTTGAATTTCAACTCAATGTTATTTTCTCCCATTCTCTCAACCCACAAAAGACAATAAAAAAATTTTGTATTATTATATGTGTTAATAATGTAATTTTGGTCAGTGGAAATAACCCTAAAGTGACTAGTGAGTGCATTGAAGTTCCAGAGGAAACATATTTGAGAATAAAGACAATAGGGAGTTTGAGAGAGGATGTAGGGAAGTGGGAATGCATGTAAGGCATAGGTCAGATTGAGTCTCTAAAACTTTCTAAGACATAGAAGATTGAAATCAAATGGAAAACTAAAAAACATTCAGAAGATTTTAAAATCTACCTACACAATCTAGCCAATTTCCCTACACTTATAGGTATAGAAAATCCATTTCTCACTTGATTTACATAGAAATATGTTCCCCATTGTGCTCCTCCTCCTCACCACCCACCACCTCCCTCTAACAAATAGAATAATGGGTTGATATTTCATTGAAAAGACAGTAATGTCGCTTCATTGTAGATGTCACAACAAAATCATGGAAAATGATGCTTCCCTATATATCTCACAACAAATGCATAAAAAATGCCAATGCTTTGATGGATGGTTAGGCCTTAAGTGCACATAACTTGAAGTCCTAGGAGAGGTAGGGAAATTCAATCAAATAAATGAGATGGATGGTGAAGGTTACACTAACCAGGTGGACGATAGAAGTATTGAGAAAACTTTCTTATAATATAAACACCTATCCACATAATTATAGTATGAAGAGAAAATGTCACGATGGGATGGAAAGGATGCGGTTCATGAATTTTCTTTTTTGAATAAGTGTTGTTTATCATCCTTAGATGCTAGGGAGAAGTGAAAAACTCACAAGGAGCTATCAACAAATACCGACGTAATCTAAAAAGCACGACGAAATGATTATGTGATCAAGGACATAAGAAATGTTTGCATGAAAACATGTATGTTCAGAATTAGATCGACAACCAACTAAAACCATCGTAAAGAAGAGAAGATGCTGGAAGATTGGTCCTCTCATTACTATGGATATCTTCATCATTAGTGTACTATCCTTTATGGTTAACACACATACTTATATTTATGTGGGAGTGAAAGAAGCTTTCTGAAAATGTAAAAGATTGTAATAAATTTGTGAAAAGTTCCTTTATGAAGTCAAAGAAAGGGAGTTATATTCTTTAAAAAATATTGAAAAATAATTACATGAAGGGAATGAGTAAGTCCATATGAGTCCACCCATAGTTAAAGTTAGTCGATTCAACTCATACTTTAGTCTAGTCATGTCAAGTTTGTAGTCCGAGTCTAATCGAGTCTATAATTAAATTGAGTCAGAAAAGAAAAAATTATATGTTGTTGACTGAATCAATTATACATCACTCGATTGATTCAAGTGCACAATTGAGTTAATTTAGTCAAATGAAGGAATAGGGTTAAATGTGCATCTTTAAATGTAGAAAATCTCTCCTCCTATGTAATGTAAGTTGGTGTCTAGCCAACGAGATCGACTTCTTGTCGATATCAATCGATCCTTAGTCGACAACATTTTATTGAGTCTGTAAATTCCCAGTACCGAAAAAAGAAAAAAGATTCTTTTTAAGTTGAAGTTATAGTCAAGTCTGAGTCATGCATGTGTAATAGAGTCTTAGTTATAGTCAGAGATTTTCCTTCATGTAAATGAAATTTGTAGAATCCATACATTCCTAGAGCCCATAAATCATAAAGAAGCACATCCATAATCAAGAAGAAGTAATAGAGTAACTGAAAAAGAAGTTTGATGAGAAACAAAGCATATTAAGCACTTGATTAAAAGATTGCATTGACAAAGAAATATTTGTAGTATATGAGTGAGAAAAACACTTATAGAGAGCATTCATGATGAGCATTGATCATAAAATATTTGCAGCAGTTGAAAGCATTCAAGAAAGAGACATCTCCTGATAGACACGCACATAAGAGCTTGAACGGCAAGATGATGACACAAGAAATATTAATTGAATGATCCCCTTGGTAGAAAAGTTGTAAAAACATTCCCCAGGTCATGGAAAAGAAAGTAGAGGAATGGTAGAATTGGCTGATGCCACAAACCCTCGTGGATTCCATAAAAAGAACCCCCAAGAGTGGCAATTCATTGGAGAAACAATAGAGTGTGCCTTGATGGTTCCTGTGAAGAGTAGACTTTGTATTTAGATTGAAGGAAGTCATCGAAACTCTTCAACTGGCAGAGAGTGTTGAAAACATGGAAATTGAGGAGTTGGGATATGTGCTATAGTCATTCACATCCATTGGAAACTAATCACAATAAACATTGTATATGTGTATCTTCCTATACAGTTGGTGGTTATTGCGACTGATTTACCTATGCAGACCGGTATGCATAGTCGATGCACAATAATGATACTTATGTAGGAGTAGAGATACAAGACATTGCTACACACTTTCTCTAGATGAGCAAGGATTTGAGTGTGGGGGAGATGTTGGGAGGCCTCTTAGGCCCTTGTAATAGTCATCGCATACTAAGACATTAGACATTATACATAAGTGAATCTATGAACATATGTAAATCTATAAAGATAACATAATGGAGGATTAGTTTGAGCATGTACAACTGTCCCAACCATATATCCAATCTATGAAGACTCATGAAGAAGGAATACAAATTCAATTGGTTAATCTTCCCATAAATACTTCTTGAGTATGTGTGTGTTTTCTTGATGTGATTTCTCCAATGTAGTCTCTTCCTTAAATGTGTGTAATCTAGAAAATTACAACAAATGGGCATCGTCATCCTTGAAAATTTACATAAATATGATATAATTACTTTGATGGAATGAGTTTCAACTAATTCCTGAAGTTTCATGTGATAGTGTTTCTCCTCGAGAGAGGTCTATTCAAATTGGTGAAATGCGTGTAACCAAAGCCAACCACAAGAAATGACAGAGTCAATAAATCATAGGATTAAGAAAATAAAACTCTTCCACAATAAACTTATTTGATAGTTTCCTTTTTCATGCAAGTGATGCCAAATCTTCCAAGCCTTCATGTCTTCAATTGTAGATACTTGAGATTAGATGTATGTTTAGAAATGTTTTTCAACTTTCCAATACATATAGGTTTGAAGCCATTACAACAAATTCACTATGAGTTTTATTCATGTCATTTATGGGAATTGAACCCGGGTGGGGAGGATAAAAATCATTCCTCACAACCATCCAAGCTAAACCCAATTGACTCTTAGTGTTCTATGTTCAACACTTGGTAGTATAGCCAAAAAGATAGAGGGAAGTCAACCTACCATGTTTGCTCCCTTTCATAAGTTAGCGGGTTTTTGCATAGTCACCGTTGAAGCTAGGTTTGAAAGTTTTTCACCTTTAAAACTAAAATTTTTCTCTTTCGGGATTTGGTTTTTCATAAGGTATAATCCTCGCTATCAGTCCAAAAGATCGACACCGAAGTCCCGAAATGATTTATTTTCTTCGTTATAATTAAAGACAAGAAGCTCAAATGTTATTAAAGTCTAGACGCACGCTCTGTAAAGTAATTTAAATCGTGATAATTTAAAACCCTAAAGAAGTTAATTAACCATCTTTTAAACCTCTCGGGATTCGAGGTTTACTCAGAACAATATCTCTTTAATACATTTTGAATCGCGAAATCCCGATTCCCAATTTCCTGAAAGAAGTGAAAATCAGTCTTGATCTCGATTATTTTAAAACTATCCTCATCGCTATTTCGGGATTCAGGGTTTAGTGGTGACATACCTCATGTAACCACGATCCTCGAAACCCCGAAATGCAAAGTCGTGACTCAATATTGAAGTTAAGGTTTAAAATTGTTCTCACCGCGATTTCGAGATTCGAGGTTTAGTGGTGATGTACCTCATGCAACCACGATCCCTGAAACCCCGAAATGCGAAGTCCCGACTCAATACGGAAGTTAAGGTTTAAAACTGTTCTCACTTCGATTTCAGGATTTGGGGTTTAGTGGTGACATACCTCATGTAGCCGTGATCCCCGAAACCCTAAAATGTGAAGTCCGGACTCAATATGGAAGTTAAGGCTTAAATCTAATCTCATCGCAATTTCGGGATTCAGGGTTTAGAGGTGACATACCTCATGTAACCACGATCCCCGAAACCTCGAAACGCGAAGTCCCGACTCAATACCGAATTTCAAAGAGAACTAACTTCATTTTAAAAATACATTTAATGGTAATTAAACTTCTTAAGTACTTTCTTTTCGACCTCCGTCAAAAGAAGTTTTTTTATTATTGATTTTAAAATTTCCAAAATACAACCACATTAATAACAGATAGATCATGATTTCTGCGACACAAATGCGTATCTCAGAGATATTCTCTGCATTAAAGGTATTAAATTCTTGACAGCAATGTCAGTACTTTCACCATAAAATGAGTTAAAAGAAAGCTAGAGGTCTGTGCTTTGAAACTTATTCTCGCTTTTTTTTATCAAAAATAGGATAATACAACCGAGCTTTCACACCTCTCTTCTGTGACAGGTTTTCTTTCCAATACAGAGTCATCGACAAAGTAAAAGTATTATTTGGAAGGGCTTTACTTCCTAGAAAATGGAAAAATGAAGATGATCATGAAAATGGTTTTGGATCTACTTCTTAACAAATAGTTAGTGTCTAAGAATTAGGAACTCACCAACTGTCCTAAGATTGGTGGTTTTGTATAAATGTAATTTTTCAAGACTAAGAAAAGGCTTTTTTATAGAGGGATTGTAAAGAGATAACTTCGTTTTCCCTGAATTAATACAATATAGATTGAAGATTCCAGATCTGGTCAAGCCTGAGTTATGTGTTTCTCTTTCATTCTATTTTTTATTTCCATACTTCCGTTTGAAGTGTTTCTTGTGGTAATTTCTATTATAGTAATTAAAACAGACAGATTATCTAATTGTTTGCAATTTTCCCTCTGTATCAACTTTCAGCAGATATAAGACCTATGAACATTTTAGGACTATGAAACTGTATGCTTCTGCAAAGTTATCATCTATTTTCTTGTATTAACTTAAAATGAGATTCTTCTTAAATTGATGCCTCATTTTCGTTATACAACTACATGTTTCCTTTTTCTTCATTCTGTCCACTGTCTCCTTTAAAATTTAACTAAAATACTAGAAAATGACTTTATTTCTGTTATATTATTAATTCATAAATTGGAAGTTCTATTTTTATAATTTTGAACCAGAAATTTGCGACCCTCAAAAATATTCTTGATTTACAAAAAAGAAACCCTCAGCATTCATGATTGTTCCAGTTACCAGACAACCCAATATAGAACTTAGTCTATCAGATCAAACAAGCATTACATTAAATCTATTCAATACCATCTTACAAACAGCGAATACACAGGTAGAACTTGAAAGATCATGGGCTGCAATTGAAAGGGATATTAGCATTCAAGAACAATGGGAAGCTAGATAGAGACAGTTACGGAATCAACCGTGATCTCAGTTTCCTTTAAACTTTTTCTTTTTTACCGATTAATTATCTCTACCTTTTTTGGATGCCTTGAAAGTATAATTTAGATCCTTAAAGTATAAAGTCAGGAACAACATCTTTTTGGCGCCGTTGTCAGGGATCGAAGAAACAAATATTTTCCCTGGGAAGAACGACATTGACACTTTCTTTCTTTGATAGTGAACAAAGATCGAAAAACCTTCTAAGGCTAATTTTATCTTTCACTTGGCGACTCCATGTTTTTTAAACTGTCTTCTAGCCGAAAGAACACCAAAAAGAACCTAGACGACATACAAACTTCGCCAGTTTCTAATCCGGAAAAGATTTTAAAATCAAGAAGATCTCTTAGAAAAAACATTTCATCGACGCATTTCATTTGTCAACCAAATTATTCATCGTTGAACATTAGAGGAACACTTGAGATATCCCTTTCCCTCCCCCTATCGATCAATACATGTTGTTTTCCCGAAGTCCACACTCCTTTTACCGAACGCTTCAATGAATGTCCTGTGTATCCTGATTTAAACCCCGTCCATTCTCCAATATATTCGTCTTACAATCCTGGGGAAACAAGTTCTCTTCTTCTTGGGCCTTATTTTTCCAGTTTCCTGTGCTTTGATGATCAGTTACCTACAATCCTAGTTTCCATCTCAAATCTATCAATGGCTGCACACAGAGGTGCGGGGGATGGAGACAGTGTTGTAGGTGGTGCCGCAGGCGGCCAAGTACTGCTCCCTGGAATTTTTGCTAAGGTGGTTGTCAAATATGCCCCTCTTGTCCTCCCGGTTCCCCTACATGACCTTCCAGAGAATTACATGAAAAATCTCCCAAAATTTACAGGGAAAGGCGATTTAACCGCACAAGAGCACATTAATTTGTTTGACCAATTTGCCGATATCCTAGGACTCGAAAACGAAGATTTCTACTCCAGACTCTTAGTACAAACTTTCGAAGGGCAGGTCAGAACCTGGTTCTGAGGCTTACCAGCGAGATATTTAAGGTCATACAATGAACTCGAAAGTGCTTTCATCAGGAAATGGGGGGAAAGAAAAGATCACCTCTATTATCTAACGGAGTTTGGGGCTCTTAGAAAGAAAAATTCGGAATCATTTCTCGAATTCACCCAAAGATTTTATAAATTATATAATAAAATTCCCATCAAGGTCAAACCTTCTCAACCTGCAGCGAAAGTAGCTTTCGCTGGAGCTTTCGACCCCGATTTCACCTTACTATTGATAAAGAGGAGATCAATATACCTCACCAAGATGCAAGACGATTCCCTAGAAATCGAATCCAACATGATGGCTTCAAGAAAGCTAAAATCCAAAAAGGAGGATGGGAACAAAGAAAATAGAACATACAGAGAACAAGGAGGATCTTCAGGGTCGAGAAGATCTTCGGGAGACAAAATGGATGACATGGCTAGGATAATTAAAGAACTGTCTAATAAGATTTCGAAAATGGAATTAGAGCAGACTAAAAATGACCATTTTCCTAGAAAGGATTTCAGAAGGAATCCCAATCCTCAAATCCCACAAAGACAGATTAAGAATGAGGATTAGAAAATCCCAACTCCCTTCAATAGTGAAAACTTCATTGGAGAGGAAGATTTAGAAGATCTTGAGGAATTAGAGGAAGAGATAAACAATCTAGGTGATGATGATCCACAACCATATTTATCAAGACAAGATTATGAAAAGTTCTTAAATAAAGAAAACAGATTGGAAAATGACCTAAACGATAGTACTTCTGAAGATTTGACCTACCAAGGTATTGTTGATGGTATAATGGAAGCGCTTCAACAGAAGTACAATCTAAGGCCTAGAAACAAGAGTGTTACGACCACCCAAAAGAAAAAGATCTTGCCGAGGAGCGAGGCAGACGAGATAGTTTCAAAATATTTTGAAAAACAGATTGTAAAAAGCGACCAAATGTACCCACAGCCTACCAAGACTAAGGTAGTTGAAACACTCGCAGTCAAAAAACCAAAAGCGAAAGCTCCTACAACCGAAACAAAACCTTCACCACAAAAGAAAGCTGATAAGAAGGGAGTCGAAGCCCAAAACATTGAGAATGACAAAATTGTGAGAAATTTCAATCTAGAAAACAAAATCAATAAAATCAAGATCCCCATACCTCTTGTCGAGCTGGCAAAAAATCCGACGTACAGAAAACAAATTGCCAAATTGATTAGTTTTTCTAAATATGAAAGTCAAGCCGACGTCATTACCTTAGAAGACGACAAGTCGAACATAGTTTTTGGCCCTCATTTCGAAGGTGCCAAAGATACTGTTTATCCCTTCTATATCACGTTAACCTTGTTCGACCAACTACTCCATAACTGTATGCTTGATTCTGGAGAATCCCACAACGTAATGCCTAAAGCCATTATGGATAAATTGGGTCTTGAAATTACTAGGCCTTATGGAGATTTATATTCTTTCGATTCTAGAAAATTTAAATGTATAGGCATGATTAAAGACTTGGTGGTAAGTCTGGCTCAAATACCAGGGAAAAGTATTCTCATGTACATAGTGGTCGTCGATACCCCTCCGAAATATGGTATTTTGTTATCTAGAGCCTGGGGTGCCAAGCTTGGGGGCTCCCTCTAGCTTGACATGACATATGCTGCAATCCCAGTTTTTGGAGGACAGTTTACACACCTATACAGAGAGACTAGGTTAGCATTCACGGTAAGTGATCCGCGCAACCTGAGTATTCACCCTGTATATATTGCTGATCAAGATCTAGGTAATTGTATTTTATCCATTGACGATGATATTGTTTTAGGTGTAGAGGAAAGTTGTACAGAAGAAAAAACAGAAAAATAAAAAAATAAACAAAATGTATATAGCACTAGTGTGTGGAAGATGTTTTTCGATGACGCTCCATATTACCTTGGAGCCGGAGTAGGGGCACTCCTTGTGGCCCCTGATAATCAATTCGTAATCCCTTTTTCCTATAGACTTTAGTGGAATGTGGACCACACTAATAACATATGCGAGTATGAAGCCTTAGTATTAGGGTTGGAAGCCGCCATGAGAATGAAAATAAAAAACATCGAAATCTTTGGTGACGCCGAGCTAATCATAAAACAGGTAAACCAACAGTACCAAGCCAAACATCCTAGGCTAAGGTCTTACAAGAATTGCGTTTGGGATCTGATCGAAAATTTCTTCTCCTCTCTCAAGATCCATTACATTTCCAGAACTAAAAACCAACAGGTCGATGCATTAGCCAAAGTAGCCTCAACCTTCACGCCTCCCACCGCTTTCAAACTAAAATATCATATACAAATGAGACACCGACCTTCCATACCAAATAACATACAACACTGGCAAGTTTTTGAGGATGATGAACAACTGCATAAATTTTTGGAATCAATAGAAGAGTTTGTTGAAACTCATGTCGACCAAGAAAACCAAAATGATCCTGTTTGGATCATGCAAGAAAGGGAAGACCCTCAGGAATTTCATGATAAAATCGCCAATCATCATATGCTTGTTTTAAAAAATAATCAAATCCCCAAGGGCCTAATTCCCTTGGAAAGGTTATTTAATCAAGATGATATCCCTTTAAGATCCACCTTACAACTACAACCTGAAGAGGTTGAGGACTGTGACATAGTTACCAAAGAAAACCCTTGGTTGGTGAAACTATCCAAATACCTGCCCCTAGAAACCAAAAGTAAATACGTTGAGTTGCTTAGAAAGTATAAAGACATTTTTGCTTGGTCTTACGATGAATTGAGAACTTATGATACTTCTATAATTGAACATAAAATTCCTCTGAAACCTGGTGCCAAGCCTTTTAAACTGAAACTCAGATAGATAAACTCTATTCTGCTACCAGTAATTGAAAAGGAAGTCAAAAAACTCTTGGACACTAAAATCATCGTCCCACTAAGATATTTCGAGTGGGTGGATAATTTAGTCCCAGTAAGAAATAAAAATGATGAAATCAGACTGTGTGTTGATTTTAGAAACCTGAACCAATCATCACTCAAAGACAATTATCCATTGCCTAAGATGGACCACATCTTAGAGAGAGTAGTTGGAGCTATGAAGTTGATCACAAATATGTTGAAAAAGAACAGTGAGATGAAGTGGACAAGTGAAGCCAAAGCATCTTTTAAATGAATCAAAAAAGTTATCAGTGAAGCGCCAGTCTTAGCAAGTACCGATTACACAAAAGAATTTCTGATTTTTTCCTTCACTTTAGAACACACTATCATGGTTGTATTGTTACAGAAAAATGAAGAAGGCTTTGAACAACCCATTGCTTTTTTCAGTAAAAGTATGAGAGACACTGAGTTGAAATATAATATACTAGAAAAACAAGCTTACCCAATGGTAAAGGCTCTCAAAGATTTCATAACGTACATATTACATTCGAAGATCACAGCCTATGTTCCTACAAGCTCAATCAAAGACATACTGGTTTAGCCAGATAGTGATGGGAGAAGAGGCATATGGTTAGCTAAGATTCAGGAGTTCGATCTTGTAGTCAAACCAACAAAACTCATTAAAGGCCAAGGTTTGGCTAAATTGTTGGCTGAATCCAACTTGCAGGCACTTGGAATAAATCAACTACAAGAAGACAAGGGTTCTCTAGAAATAAATGAACTTGATTTCGCTACTCCTATGGTTGAGATAGAAGATAGGTTTTCTTCTTCAGTCTAGTATCATGATATTGTTTCCTATCTATTGACCCTTCAATGTCCCAGTGAATTAACCCCATCTAAAGCTAGGACACTGTTGCATACTATAAAATATTGTATTATAGACGGAAAACTATTTTGGAAGGACCCCCTGGGTTTTTTTCTGAGCTGCTTGGTTGAGACCGAAACCGAAAAGGTTATGGATGAGTTCCATGAAGGAGTGTGTGGAGGACACCACGCTTGGTGAGATACAACTTATAAAATGTTAATAACTAGATATTATTGGCCCAAAATTTTCACAGATGTAAATACTAAAGTCCGAGCTTATGTTCCCTGTCAGTTGTTTACAGGTAAACAGAAAGTGTCAGCTTGTCTCTAATTCCAGTTAAAACCAAAGCCCCTTTTCAGCAGTGGGGTCTTGATTTTATCGGAGAGATTCACCCACATTCCAGCGCTCAAAACAGGTGGATTATAACCACAACGGACTATTTTACCAAGTGGGTGGAAGCTATTCCCACAAGAAACACGACCGACACAGTTGTAATCAACTTTATGGAAGAAAACATTTTACCCAGATTCGGTTCTCCCCTAAAAATAGTCACTGACAATGCACAAGCGTTCAAATCGATGGCTATGGTAATATTTTGTCAAAAATTTAGCATCATATTAGGACACTCCATAGCTTATTATCCACAGGGCAATGATTTAGCTGAATCATCTAATAAAATTCTAACAACTATGATTAAAAAAATATTGACTGACAACAAGAAGACGTGGCATATTCACTTGAAATGCACTCTATGGGCTAACAAGATAAGTACCAAAAGGGCAATCAAAATGTCCCCTTTTCAGATAGTATATGGCACTGATGTTATCTTACCAATCAATCTTGCTCTGCCAGTAATGAAAATTTGGCAAGATTCGAATGAAGAACCTAACGACATTACCAGAAGAGGAAACCAATTAGTCGAAGTTCAGCAAAATAGGATTGAAGTTAACAAAAAGTTGCAGAGATATTAGAATAAGATGAAGGCTTCGTTTGATCAGAAGGCTAAGGATAGAGGTTTCCTCCCTGGAGATCTAGTACTAAAATGGGAAGCCAGAAGAGAAGACGCTGGCAAACACGACAAATTCAACTCAATCTGGTCCAGCCCTTATAAAGTCTCAGCCTCAAAAGGAGAAAATGCTTTTTCATTAGAAAATCTAAATGGAAATATTCTAAGCGCCCTTGTGAATGGGCGACATCTTAAACACTACATGCAATAATATGTTTTCAAACTTTCATTGTATATACCGGTTTGTTTTCACATTTTCTTTATAGTAACATTGCTTTCGTTAAATAAATAAATAAAATAATAATAAATAAATAAAAATATTTAAGATTTTTCAGAGGATGCAAATACAAAGAAGTTCAAATCTAGCAGTTCTCAGAGTTAATATGAGTGTGTCTGACAGTTATCAGTGTTCGCAGGAAAAGCGTCAGGACTCAAGAGACCAATTATACTACAAGGGTAATCTGCATGGATAACCCTGATAAATACTTGCCCAAAAGGTAATGAGGAAACAATATTATGGTTGTAAGTATGACGAACTTTTAAGGTATGAACTCTGACCCAAGA
>ML812477.1:28209-50069 GCA_009831015.1 Picea engelmannii
TTTCCTTGATCTTCATCTCGTTATTCCTCATACAAGCATGGGTCCTCCAACCATTCTTCTAGGATAACTCAATCCGTAAAGCGTCTTCCCGTGAGGGCTTTCACCATAAGGGGACCACTTTAGAGTTCATCCATTTGTACACCGTATCAATCATGATAAGACAATAATGAGTCATCTATACATTTTTCCAACAATGCATCATATACCAATGGAACCACATCGATCCATCTTCATCATGTATCAATGACAACTCATTGATCCATCTTCATCTATGCATTCTCATCAAGGACAATACATATTATATTACATCAATCATCAATCAATCAATGCTTTGACATCAATCAATCACTTGACATCAATCAATCAAACCATTGGCATCAATGACAACATGATCCAACATTAGGGAATCAACCGTGATCTCAATTTCCTTTAAACATTTTCTTTTTTACCGATTAATTATCTCTACCTTTTTTGGATGCCTTGACAGTATACTTTAAAACCTTAAAATATAAACTCAGGAACAACAATCACAGTGCTATCTGTTTGTATCTTTATTCTCTTCACATGCTTTTACTTTGAACATTCCACATGTAGAAAAACTCTTTACAAAATTTGTAATACTTTTTTTTATTTTTTATAAGACGATGTGTTTGGATTTTAATTTTCCACTCAATGAAGAAAAATTAATTAAAATTGACAATTATTTGTTTTCTATTAATATATTCAAACTAGAGATACAAGCTATGAGAGAGCTAAGAACATTCCAAATGGTGAATGTGCATTTTTAAAGTAGGATATTAATTCGTGTTATCATTTTTAACAAACAATTGAACACGTTTATTGTATTGACAAAGATAAGATTTTGAAATCGACTAACTACTTTTGGTGATAGAATATATGTTCCCTTGCATGTACAATGTATGTGGATTATATTGTTTTCTCATTTATTTAATGCTACAAAGTATATTGACGATGAAAGTAGCACAAGTCACAATCATATATGTGGAGAAGAAATGGCAATTAGAAACATATTTATTTTTTTTAAAATTTAAAAAAATTAATCACATGCAACCAAATATAATCTAGGTTATGTAAGTACTTGGATAAAGTTGTACATAATAATATACTATATGTATTATGCTCCATCATTCATCCATGAGACTAAATCTAATTAGTTCTTTCATTAACATAAAAGGATCTAAAGAAGGTGTTAGAAGGACTAGAGCTTAAAGAAAATAGTTAGGTAACATAAGGTTATGATGGAGAAACACTATTGCAACAAGTACAATTCACTTATTTTCAAGCGGGAAACATTACATGCATGCAAGAAGAGCTAAAAAAATAGAAAATTTAAGGCTATTTTTTCAATTAAAGTAGAGGTCCATCCAAGTTATGGATATATTTGGTATTGATGTCACAAATGTAGTGAAATTGAGCAAGGCCACTACCAAATTGTGAAAAGAAAGGTACATGAGCATAGCATGGATGGAAATTTCTGAAATATATGGATGGTTGCATAAAATGATTAAATTATAATGAGCTCCTCACCTATTCACTTGGTGCAGTTTTTCATTGTGAGGTCATGGAGTCCAATATTTCTAGGAGAATATGATGATTTTCTGGAGCATGTTAGCTTCTAAAGAGATTCACAGATGACATTTTCTCCTAGCATATTAGTCGAGTTCGTAGTAGAACAAATTCATGCATGTCAAGGGTGAGGGATGAAAGCACTATCAATAAGGAGTGAACATAGGGACTTGACGAGATGGTTTAAAGGGGTAGAGACTTATGACACTAGGATAGGAGATGCACTAAGACTTGCAAAATTTAGGTCGATGGAATTCAAGATGGTACATATGAAGTGGGGATGGAACTACAAGTGAAAACAGATGGAGTGGGAAAAGTAGAATGGAGAGCAATGGAAGGCATAAAATATGCATAGTGGAAAAAGCAACAAATGGCATGTTTAGCAAAGAAAGGTCTTGGAAAGAGTAACAGAGGACATGCAAAAACTTGAGGAAGACATTGCCACTTCAAAAAATGAAATTTACAGGAGATTTAATATATGTTCAAAGATGCAACTTTTAATGTTTAGGATTAATGTTAACTCGAAACCAATCATTAATTCACCTCTATATAATATGAAGTATAAATATATGTTTCCTTTTCTAAGTTTATAATTAATTTTCTATGTTTAAAACCAAACCAAATCATTTTTATTTATTTATTTTAAATAAGACCAAATAAAAACAAAAAGACAAATCCTTTTATTAATGAAAATAAAACATATGAATGAAAACTTAAATCAAATACTTTAATAAAAACCTTAATTTACATAAAATATAGTAAAAGAAAACATATCAATTCTAATAATCCCTACTCTCGAGGGAGAGACTAATAAACATGAAAAATCCCTACAACCTTGAGGGAGAGACTAATAAACATGAAATAGTTTGTCAGTGATTTAGTTTTTTTTAAGAATAAACAAGAGCATACACATTTTTCTGTTTTATAGAGCATTGAACTCATACCAAAGTTGATGGATATTTCCACGATAAATCATGGTCAATCCCACTTTTTTCCACCTATGTAAGCATGACCATGCTTGAACTTTTTGGGGAATACAAGTATCCCTTCATTTAATATTCATAGTTCTTTTTCTTGGGAATACAAGTAGTCTTTCATTAAATATAAACATAATTTCACAGTTTTAAAGGCTATAATGATATCATTTAAAAAGAACATTAAATTTTTTAATAACAAGTATCATTTCCTAGTTGGGAGGTGGAATGCTTTTATCATTTGAATTTGAATTATGGTTTTAGAAGACTTTCAAATTTATGAATATTAATTGTGTTTTGAATATGCAATATTACATTTATAAATTTAAGAGTATATTTTGTTTTTAGCACATTAAAAACTATATATAAGGTGTTGTTTAATTATTTTATGTTTTGGTCTTTTTCATCAGAATTTAGCAACATAAATTTGAACGAAATTACATTTTTTTGTTGTTTAAATTGTATTTATGAATGCATAAATGAATTCAACATGCTGAAAACCCCTAGGACACACCAATTATACAATCTTAGTCAAATTTATAGATCCAATAAGTTTTGGTTGGATTATAAACAAAAGAAAATAAAAATATCCCATGAAAAAGACCAAACCATAGAACATTTAAACTACAACTATTCATAATATAAAAATATAAAGAAAAAATGAATATATAAATAGACATTCACCTCTTATTTTTAAATTTGAATAAAACAAATTTCAAAAATTTGATAAAAAATATTAATAATTTATGAAAAAAATATAATGTACTCAATTACATTTATATAAGAGGGGTTGCAAATGCAAACTTGAACAAATATATTATATGTTTTCATTATAATTTTTGTATTTCACAAGCATATGTTTGATTGGTTCATCAAGAGACTTTGTGATATTATTACTTTCCACCCTATTTCAAATCATTTTTAAGTGTTTAGTATAATCAATTGGGTTTCTTAAAAGGAAGGCAGATATTGGATGCTATTGGTACTGCCCAGGAGTGCATTCATAGTATTAAGACCAGGAAACAAAGAGCTTTAATTCTTAAATTGAACCTTAGGAAGGCATACGATTGTGTAAAATGGGATTTCCTTCGCATGATCCTTGTACAAACCGGTTTTAGCCATCTTTCTGTTCAGTGGATTATGAGATGTGTGGTCAACTCCTCCTTTGCGGTATTGATCAATGGAAAGGCCACTTCATTTTTCTCAAGCGAGCATAGTTTACGTCAAAGATGCCCACTCTCACCTCTACTTTTTATTCTTGTGATGGAGTGTTTAAGTCTTTTATTGGTAAAGGACCAGTTGGATGGAAAAATATCTAGTGTCAAAGTGTCTAGGCTTATCAAAATACTACATATTATTTTTGTAGATGATGTACTAATTATATCTAAAGCTGATGTGGAGGAATGGCAGGTGATAAAGAAAATTATGAAACTTTTTGTTGTGCCTCGGGTCTAAGGATCAACCCAATCAAATCTACCTTCCACTATAATGGACTTCAAGAGGACACATTAGATGCTTTTAAAAGAGAATTTGATTACAACTTTGTGGATTTGGATGCAGGCTTCTCATACCTGGGATATCACTTAAAACTTGGTAAGAACAAGTTATCGAACTGGAGGTGGATGATAATTAAATTTGAGAAGCGGATAAATCGATGGTGTAACCGTTGGTTGACGTTGGGTGGCCGTTATATCCTTATTAAATCAGTTCTGGAAACTCAGCTAGTATATTGGATGGCTTTGGCGGCGATACCGGTACAAGTTTTGACAAAGATTCTAAAGCTTATGTTTGACTTCCTTTGGGTGGGAGGGGAGAATAAGCAGAGGATTCATCAGTGCAATTGGGAGACCTTGGCCAAGCCTAAGGATTGTGGTGGGTGGGGCTTTAGAATTATTTTTTTGTTTAGTCGTGCCTTGGTTGAAAACTCATTATGGCATGCTCTTTTAAAAGATGGGATTTGGCATAATTTTGTGAAAGATAAATATCTTCCTCATCACTCTGTGGAAACTTGGTTGAGATATGCATCACCCATCCAACTGGGGGCATCACAAGTCTGGAAAAACCTAATGAAATTCCTTCCTATTATCACACGTTGGATTAGCTGGCAGCCAGGGAATGGTCACTCTATTTATGTAGGGCTGGATAAAATCTTGGGTTTGGACAGGTCCTCTCTCCTTTCTAGTGAGTTACAAGAATATTTGAAATCTTGTAATATAAATTTGCTATACCAAGCACTGGCACAACACACCTATGGATTTATTACAGAACAGTGGAAAACTTGTGAGGAGTTGGGGCTTATTGGTTCCTTGGCGGTAGAATGGGCTACTTATTGCAAAGCTCTTATTTCCTTGGGTATTCAGCTGCTACCTGTAGATGGTATTCTCATTTGGAATGGAGGAGACCACTCGGGGGTATTGACAGTCAAAAAAATTTATTCTACCCTTGCTCGTGAATTCTGGATGGTCGCATCCACAGGTTGGTGAAGGACGTTCTGGAAATGGGAGATTCCATTAAAATTAAAGTTGTTTTTTTGGCTTTTGCTGGAAAATTAAGTCCTTACTTGGGAAAAATTGAGAAGGAGAGGCTGGGAAGGTTCGAGCGTTTGTTCCTTGTGTCTTGAAGAGGAGGAAACAAATTTCCATATCATGGTCTGCTACCCTTTCACCCTTGAGATCTGGAAATGTATGGCCATTGATTACAAGTTCAATACTATTTGGGGAGGGAGTACGTTGATACAGTGCTTCAACAACTAGCAGAAGATGGAGAAAAACTCAGGTTGCTTACCTTTTGTGATCTACTGGAATATATGGCTGATTCGAAATAAATATTTATTTGAATAATCTATACCTTCTGTACAGGGGGATTTGGCACATATCCATGGACTAAAGATAGACATTGGTGCACATACTACTTATTGTCCCAAAAGGATTCAAAAACCGTCTGATTTATTTTTTTCAAATGTTGGTTGGTTTGATGGTGCATCACAAAACAATGGTAAGATGAGTGGAGTAGGTGGTATTATTAAGAGTGGCGAGTTTACTATCTACAGGTGGACTTACAACTGCGGTTGTGGTTTGAACATGAGGGATGAACTTCTTGGTGCTTGGGCCACCTTAACCTTAGCCATTAGACTTGATATTGCACAACTTCATATACTTGGGGACTCAAAGATAGTGATCGATTGGATAAACAACAAGTGCGCACTTTGTTTTACATCTCTTATTGGTTGGAATCAAAAGATCAGATCCCTTATTACTAATTTCAAAGACTTAAAGTTTGAACATATCTATCGGGAAGATAACGAGGAAGAAGACTCACTATTGAAGGAAGCCCTATTGGTCCTAGAAGGAAGGATACAATATTGCAAATGGCAGGGTGTCCAGAAGGGCCCCCCACTTACAATGCACCTTTTTCCCTGAGATTTGCGTCCTGGATGGGATTATGGATATTTTATATATCTTGTTTTTTGGCACTCTTTTCTGTATTCTCTTGGTGAAGTTTGCACTATGCTGTCGAGACTATTTGGTCGGTCTCAGAAAAGCTGTCATTTTGTAAATTTTGGACTCATTTTGACCAAACACATCTGTTGATGTTGTTAGTATTTATTTTGGTGAAGTATACTTGTAGACTATGTACCTATTCTTTGATTCTCTATTTTTGAGAACAACATATATAAATATATGGTGAAATTTTCTACTAGAAAATGTTATGTCCTTTCACATATAGGTTATCATTATTGATACAAACAAATTTGCTATAATGATAAGGGAAGTTTCTGATCTTAATAATCACTTAATATTGACCTTTCTTAAGGTCAACATCAAAGGGAATTAAAAGTCAATACATTTTACAAAGAAAAAAATAAAATTTTAATTTATTTAAAAATAATAAATAATCATATTTTTCATTTTTCTTAAAAATAAGTTTAATAATTAAGATATATACTTCTACAAAATTTCAACAATTACATTTATAATCCTCCTCATTCTAACAACAGAAACACTAATAAAATTAGAATTATTTCTCTAACATTTTATTTAAGAATTAAGATATATACTTCTACAAAATTTCAACAACTACATTTATAATCCTCTTTCATTCTAACAACATAAACACTAATAAAATTGGAATTAGTTCTCTAACATTTTATTAATAGTGAATGTCATGGCATAAATTACACAATATACTTTATTGGCATGATATGAAGTACTCAATATACCTTAAATATCCATTAATTGATTTTTATTTATGTAAAAATTATAGTGATTTTTAAATTATTTATAATTACCAATGATAAAGTATTAGAAGAGCTTAGAATAGGTGACCATAGAAAATAACATAGCAATAAACTAAATCTCCTTTCAAAGGTTTTAATGGATCCCTAACTAATCTAGTCATCAATGGAATAATTTATTGGTATATACCAATGGAAAGTGTGTATATTGTTCATGCTTAATTGCATTTGACCATAAAAGACACACCAATCGAGGAGTGATGTTGTGACAAAAGTTGTTTTGTAAGTTACAAGAAAGAAGACATGAAAATGTTATCAAATTGGAACATTACATACCATTTCATTTCCATTGATATATTTCCATGAAATTATTCTACTAGTGGTTAGATCAATTGGGGATTGGGTTTAGCATTATGTCTTATTCTATAATGCATAATAATATTCATCCAAATTTATTAAAAATCACTATTAACATATATAATATATTTGTGGATATTAACATATAAAATATATATGTAGATATATATTTTCTGAATGAAAGGTTGTGAAAGGTTGATTATAAGTGTGTTTTATATTTTTTATTATTATACTTCATTTGGTTAGTGGGATGTTTCATTTGGTTAATTGGACGACTCAATTTGACGTTAAATTTCGACAAAGAATAATTCAACATAAATTTATCAAACAAATATAATAAGGGTTTTATTGTTATCTTGAAAAGAAAACAAAATCTCGTTACTTTTTTATCAACTAGGCAAGAAAATTGATTTCTTAATGCTGAACAAAATCATATTATTGGTGGCATTCAAGCATAAAAAAATATAATATGTCAGATGTTGAAAATTAATCATACCAAATGGTAAGCAAGATAAGCAATTCAAGATGTTATTTGGAAGATATGAATATGTACTTACGAAATTAATTGACTTTCTATACTATAACAAAATCTTGTAAAACAAATCATGCATGTATAATAAAACAATTTAAAAAATCATACATGTATAAGAGGTCAATTTTTTAATATGAAAAGATAAGAAAAACAAAAGATAAAAAAATAGGTATAACAACTAATGGAGAAAGTTCTTATTTAACACTTAAATCACATGGGTTAACAATGACACTGGTACCCAAGAAAAGTGCTAATTGAGAAATATGCAAAGACTATTTTATATCAAATAATGCATCCTTGACTAAGGATCAAAAACAAAGTGGAAACTCCTTAACAAATCGTAGAAGCATTGCCAACTCCCTTGGAATATAGGAAGTGGTGTAGTTTATTCCATAACGTTATGGAATAAACTACACCACTTCCTATATTCCAAGGGAGTTGGCAATGCATCTAGGATTTGTTAAGGAGTTTCCACTTTGTTTTTGATCCTTAGTCAAGGATGCATTATTTGATATAAAATAGTCTTTTCATATTACGTTATGGAATAAACTACACCACTTCCTATATTCCAAGGGAGTTGGCAATGCTTCTAGGATTTGTTAAGGAGTTTCCACTTTGTTTTTTATCCTTAGTCAAGGATGCATTATTTGATATAAAATAGTCTTTTCATATTTTTTAATTAGCACTTTTCTTGGGTACCAATGTCATTGTTAACCCATGTGATTACAATGGGGTAAACTAGTTCTATGTAGAAGGAATCATAAAGGAGGTTTAGTAAGGAAAACCAAAGCAACAATCAAATTCACATTGTAAATGGCTTTGAACAATTTAAAAATTTGTAGTTTCACCAGTGTTGAATTGAGTTATAAACATTTAATATTTTTTTTTCAAGATTGTTTAATTTTATAGTTTTTCTCCTCATAAAATAATTATTATCTAATATTATATTAATATTTTGTTTCTAAAAAAATCTTTTATATTTGTTCTTTCTCAAAAGTAATTAAAACATACATTGTTGAGTCTTGTTGCTTTGTTCCAAACCATTTTAGTCTTTCATTACTGATTCATCTCTATAGTCTTCTAACTCTAAACTACATGCCCCTATAAGGAAATAGGACTTTACAAGTTATCCACCATCTTACCAGACCAAAAAACCTGGATTAGTGAATAAACTTTTGAACTGCTGAAAAGGAGGAGTTATCAGTAAAATCCCGAGTGACAAAGGTTCTATCCTCTAGCAGTAAATCTACTTTGGAAAGTTCATGAACCTTCGTATTAAATTCCTTATACACATACTCAAAAGAAATGGATTGAAAATGCACTCCGACATATACTATTATGTTAAGTAAAGGAGAAAGATCAATATTTGAGATTGTGCATTTATTATTGCACCAATCCATAAGCAATTTGGAATCTCCAAAAATTTGAAGTTTTGATATTTCTTTGGAGATTGCAAACTTGAGAAATATCCATAGAGCACTTGCTTAACATGGTTGTTTGTGCCTCTTCTTACTCCATATTTGAGATAAAAGTATTGAGGCCTATTAAGAAATAATGTTTCTCCAGCTCCACAAACTCTTGGCCTACCTTGACAGGCCCCGTCAAAGAACCCCCAAGAAATATTTTCATTGATATATGGCTCCTTAATCATTCAAACTAAGGATTTGGGTTTAACCCTACTACACTTTTTGAAAAGCATATGAGTTTTGTGCACTACTAGATATGTTTTTGAGGATTTATCTTCAAATGTCATTTTGTTTCTAGTGACCCACAATCCTCAGATTACATAACAAGGAAACGCTTTAAATTTTGTGATCACCTTATCTAAAAACCACTTCTCAAAAAAATGGACTAGTGAGTCACCTGTCCACTGTCCAAGATAATTCAAATTTGTGCAGACCTCTTTCCACTCCTATTTAGAAAAGGAGCTTATCACGAAAAGGTGATCCATTGATTCTTCCTCCATTTGACACAAAATGCATCGACTTGGTCCATTCTATTTTCTCTTGAGGCCATTGTCCTATGTCAATATTTTGTTGGACAAGGAAAGCCAAGCGAAGATATTTATTATATAGCAGACAATCATGTTTCCAATTCTATGGCCACCACCATTTCAGCTCCTCCTCTGATGGGACTAGAACTAATGTCGCATAACCATGCTAACAAAACTATAAATGAAACAGAAAATATAGAAGAGACATATCTAGAATAGGAAAATGCAGAGCACAATTGTATTAGCTGAAATTCTAAAGCTATAAAGGGAAAACAAAAAAACAAGATCAAGAAATCAGAAGAAAATCCTAACAATGGGTACAACTGGCACTGTACAGTCATACGTTGTTGAGGTTATAAATAACACTCCCTCTTAAACTCAATAGTTACAAACATCGGCACTGATAATGCCTTAGTGTTGTCTCTGAAAATAAAAAATGGTTTTTCCCAATGGCTCTGTAAAGATGTCTAGGAGCTGGTCTCGTGAGCCACAAAATTGAAGTGTGATTTCACCATTATTGATTAGCTCATGTATGAAGTGAAAGTGAGTGTCAATGTGCTTGATTTTATTATGAAAAACATGATTTTTTGAAAAAACAATTGTTGAAGTATTGTTACAAAAGATAGGAATTGGCTCCTTTTTTGTATGTGACATGTCATTCCATAGTCTTTGTAGCCACACGACTTGATAGGAAGCTGAGGTAGAAATGACATACTATGCCTCTGCATAAGATATTGAGACAATGGGTTGCTTCTTTGATTCCCAAGAAATCAGATTCGTGACCAGGTGAAAATCATACCCTGGGGTGCTTTTTCGGTCATCTAGGATGCCTGCAAAATCACTGTAAGTGTAACCAGAAAGATGATTATCTTCAGACTGAGTGTACCATAAACCAAAAGTGAGTGTGCCAACAACATATCTCAGCATCCTTTTTTCCATCTTCCATTGAGAATATTTGGGAGATTCTATGAACCTGGAAACAAAGGAAACTACATACATAATATCAGGCCTAGTTGTTGTAAGATACAACAAAATGCCTACTAAACTTTTGTACAAGATATAATACATTGTAGGGCCTTCATATTGCTTGCTCAATTTTGTGCCTAGGGGTATAGGAGTTTCTTCTGGATTGCAAACTTCCATGCATAATCTTTTGATGATGTTTGTTGCATACTTTTGCTGAAAGACACAAATCCTTTTGGTTGATTGGTCAACCTCAATCCCCAAAAAATATTTCATTATTCCAAGATCTATCATCTCAAACTCATACTGCATGGCATGTTTAAAATTGGTTAACTCAATATTTCTAGTATATATCATGTCATCAACATAAAGATAGACAATCAGAAATTTACCGTGCAGATATGTTTCCGTGTATAGAGTTGGCTCATTTTGGCTTCTGCTGAAACCACTCTTGATCAGGTAAGTATCAATTCTATTGTACCGATATCTTGGAGCTTGCTTTAAGCCATACAAGGATTTATTCAACTGATACACTTTGGTTGGCTACTCTTTGACTTCAAATCCAGGTGGTTGATCCACATAGACCTCTTCTTCTAAGACACCATTCAAGAAAGTTGACTTGACATCCATCTAGTATACTTGCCATTTGTGTTGAGCTACTTTGGCTAAGAGAGTCCTTACAATGTACAACCTTGCTACTAGAGAAAAAATTTCACCATAATCAATGCCTCGTTGTTGTGAGAATCCTTTGGCAACAAGTCTTGCTTTGTGTTTTTGAATCTGCCCCTTTTTATTTAGTTTAGTTTTGTAAACCCACTTGACACCAATACTTGTCTTATGTTTGGACCCATCAACGAGATCCCATGTCTTGTTCTTCTCAATAGAGTCAATTTCTTGGTTCATGGCTTGAACCCAATGTGGCTCTTTGGCTGCCTCTTTAAAAGATGTAGGTTGACATGACATTAATTCAAAAAGATTTTGTTGATCAAGATCATCCAACTGCTGATGGATTTATCTCAAGCTTCAAGTTCTTTGATTTTGAAGTTCAGAGGATGAGTTTCTTCTTGAAGAAGAGTTGTCTTGAGGAATTTTAGGTTGTCCTTGTACCTGCAATCTTGGAAGGACAAGCTGATGTGTTTTCTGTCATGGATTTTCTATGTTTTTAGGAAGTGGTAGCAATGGATTTTGACTGTCCATAGGGAAATTTTCAGACTCACTCTGGAACTAATTTTCAAGAAATTTGACATATCTGCTGAGAATGAGTTTCTTTGAAATCGGATTGTAGAGTCTGTAGGCTTTGGATGTCTCACTATAGCCAACAAAATGCATTTCTCACTTCAATCATCCAGTTTCTTCCTCAATTCGGAAGGTATGTGAGTGAATGTAATGCATCCAAAAGTTCTTAGATGAGCAACATTTAGTTTTGTCCCACTTCATGCTTCTTGAGGGACCTTCATCTTGACACTAGTGGTTGGGGATCTATTCAGGAGATAAACTGAACATGCTACTACTTCAGCCCAAAATAAATTTGACATACATTTCCCTCTGAGAAGGGTCATTTCCATGTTCATGATAGTCCAGTTTTTCCTCTCATCCACTCCATTTTTCTGTGGAGTATACCTGGTTGTGGTTTTCATGATAATGCCTTATGATTTGCAGAAATTTGCAAATTTCGTTGAACAATATTCTCCTCCTCCATCTAACTTGAGAATCTTCACATATTTCCCACTCTATTTTTCATCTTCATCTTTGAACTCGTTGAGCTTTCCAAAGGTTTCAAACTTGTGTATGAGGAAATAGATCCATATTTTCCTACTAAAATTATCAATAAATGTTAGAAAATAAAAGCTAACACCTATCGACTTTGTTTGCATTGGTCCACATAGGTCAGTGTGAACCAACTCTAAGTGTTGTTTGACTTGAGTGGAGGGCTGTGGAAAGGTTTTTCTCTTATGTTTTTGAAGAATGCAAGACTCACATGGGGGATTTTTCTCTTTGAAGATAGGTAGACATTTGACCATGGAGTGCTTCTGTAGAAGGCTTAGACTCTGAAAGAGAAGATGTCCAAACATTTCATGCCAAATCATAGTTTCATTGGGGGTGGATGCACTTTGTGCATAGGATTGGCTCAAATTTGCAGTTCTAAGGGTCAGGGGAAGCATTCTATTCCTAGTCATGTGGATTTCATAAATCAATTTTCTGTTGGGAGGTTTTTCATATATCCTACATGATGCTCCTTCAAAAATTTAATTATAGCCATTTTCAACTAATTGTCCTACACTTAACAGATTATGTTTCAGATCTAGAACATGATAGACATCATTTATGTCTTTCTTTACATATTGTTTAGTGAGAATAGGTACAGTTCCTTTGCCTTGAACTTTGACTAAAGAGTCATCTCCAAGTGTAATATCATATGAAATAGAAGAATCAATGTAGGAAAGAAAATCTTTATGATCTTTCATGTGATTGTTGCATCCACTGTCCAACAACTAGAGGTCCTTTTGTTGCTCTTCAGTTTTGTGACATGAGAGAAACATCCCATCTGAGGTGTCTCCTTCATGATTTGAGACATGGGCTCTGCCTGAGTGTTGATCTTCTTGCTTCTTCCTGCATTCAGATTCATAGTGCCCATAATTTTTGTAGTAATAGCATTGTATGCTTTCTTTGTCATTGGATATCCTCCCTCTACCTCTTTGAGGCTATAAATTCCGATGTTGATTTTGATGTGTGGGACCTTCATCTAAGTGATGGTTTCTTGGACTTCTCCCTCTTCCTTTGTGACCTCTGCCTCTGCCACTGTTGAAGGAGAATTTAGTATTGAAGGAATTGGTTATTGACCATCTTATTCTCCCTCTTCCTTTGTGACCTTTGCCTCTGCCTCTGTTGAAGGAGAATTTAGTCTTGAAGGCACTGACTATTGACTCATCTTCTAGATGTAATTTGGTCTCATGTGACAACATAGAACCCATGAGTTCATCTATTGAAAAATTTGACAGATCCTAGATTCAAGGATGGATATAAAAACCATCTCAAATTTCTTTGGAAGACTTTTGAGGAATTTCTCAACAATCCTTTGATCAGGGATGGCTTCACCCGTCAACATGATATGGTTTATGATTCTCATGACTCTGGTCATAAATTGATCAATATTTTCAGACTTTGTCATTTTTAAAGTCTCAAAATGTGTCTTCAAGGTCTGTAGCTTGACTGTTTTGACCTTGTCATTTCCCTGGTAGGTTGTACTAATAATATCCCAGGCTTGTTTTGAGGTAACAACACCTGTGATTTTTGAGAAAATCGAGTCATCCACTGCGTTTTGAATCCATAATTTGGCTTTATTCTTTCTTTTCCTCTATTCTTCCTAAGCAATTCTCTCTTGATTGTTCACGCCAACTAGATCTGTTGGATCTGATTCCACATAGCCAAGATCCACTGGATCCCAAAAATATTGTGCTTGTAAGAAGGATCTCATTATGAGAGACCAAAATTCATAGTTCTTCCCAAGAAGAATTGGCCCTTGTGTTGGTCCTAAATGGTTAGAGGTGGCCATTTTTGTAAAAAATTCAGAACAAAAAACAAGTTAGTATTGTTCGTGCTTTTTCTCAGGGATAAAGAAATACCTCTGATATTTCTTGATGCAAATAGACAGGTCCTCTTCCTGTTTTCTGCGCTTAAAACCAGGTCCTCAAAATCCTCTGTGTAACTTTGGGACAAAAGACATGGGCCAAACCACTTCTTTAGCTCTAATCTAGGTGGATCTAACTATCTGAGCACGAGAACTACAGAGTCATAACTTCGAGCTGTGTTTGTAACTGTTTAATGGTGAAAAAGAGGCACTTTGAGGATTTTTTTTAATGAAAAAAAAAATAACGTTAAACCCTCATATGACCAAGGGCGAGAGCCAAGTGCTCCAGGGCTTCGAGCTACAGGAATTTCAATACGTTAAGACCTCAGTTCCTTCGAATAGGAGAATGGTAAAATAGGTGAATAGATCAACATTCCACAATTACTTCGGGACTCCGAGCTTCAGAGACTTCCATAGCTTTAATTCACAATACCCGTGAAGTGCCAAAGGATCGAACCTTCCAGATATGCATAGATTTGACGGCTCTCGGACCTTGGCAAACCAACGGTCAAGATCCTCTTTGAAACTTTGACCTTCAGAAGTTCCCAATTGTTGACTTGCGCTATCCTTCAGAGTGTTGAATCGTCAGAGCGACACAATCTCTGAAGTGAGGTAAGCTTGATGCCAGCGGTCCATGTGTCCTCTGAATGAGTGGTCAAGATCCACTTTGGTGCTTCGACTTTGAGGGCTATTTCCGTCACTTCTTCATAGTTCTCCTGGACTGTTAGATCATCGAACTTCCGGATGGCTTCCACATGTCCAGTGTGATCAACGGCTTGGATTTAATCCAGCTCTTCGGAGCTTCCAGAGTTTAGGAGTTCTTTACTCAACACACCTTAGTTCTTCCCGACTGCTGGTGCTCTAGAACTTTTCTAATCTATTTCCACGTGGCCTTTACACCGACGGTCTAGATGCACTCCACTCTTCGGAGCTTCAAGAGATTGGTAACCTTTAGTGCATGTGCTCTAATCCTTCGAAGTATAGGGATCATCTGACACATGTTTCCTAGATCCAACAATACAGAGTTACTTTGTCTCTCTAGGACTTTGTGAACCTAGAAACCTTCTCGACCAAGTTGCTCCGGAGTGATATACTGTCATACTGTTGTCACATACCCACTATGCGAATCAAACTTTTTCGTTGATTTTTCAACAATCAGAATCCCCGAAGTCCTATGGGGCTTAGCGCAGGCTAGCTCTTTCATTTTTCCACCTCCATATGATTGTAGTTCATGACTATGGGTCGAATCAGCACGACGTCTTTTCTCACTTCGCGACTCAGTGCTACCGGAACGTCAAGTCGCTCGACTCTGCAAACCCCGAAGCTTGAAACAACAAAACACTGAACCCCAACGGGGCTAGCGAGGGGCAAGTTTCTCTCTTGGGGTCTTGTCTACGTGACCCTATACAGTGTCCACGTGCTTAAGCCAACCAAGAGCTTATCGCCTTTTTGCAATTCGGGGAATCGTGATACACGACTTCTACCTTTCCCCATTCAAATCCCCGAAACTTCCGAGGAATCCAAATTTTCCATCCAAAGGGAGATCGACAGCTGTAAGCCTCCCCTGATCCAATGGTATGGATCCTTTCGGGGTTTCGGTACTCGGGAGTTCGAAATGAATCGACTCCAAGTCTCTTCGTCATTCAAATCTCTGAATTCCGATATGGAAAGTCATGTAAGAGATCGACGGCTCTTAGGAGCATGGATCCAACGGTCCATGGGATTTCGGGTATCGGGATTTCGTGGCTCTCGAAGGCAAGGTTTCTTGCCTTTTGGTTCCCCGGATGCCGAAACACCGAAACGTTGACTGGAAGCCACGTGTCCCTTCGATGGACAGTGGCGACCCTCAACCAAGATCGATGGTCGTGGTCCTTTTGGGATGATCAATGGTCACAATCAAATCCTGGATTTTCTCAATCTTAATCACACCTCATGCCATTTTGAGGCCTCGGTGATCGAAACTTTGTGACTCGCGAAGACAAGGGTTCTTTGCCCTTTTGTTTTCTGGGTGCCGAAACCCCGAAGTGCTTACCAGTGGCCACGTGTGCTCTATAGATGGACGGTCCGGGCACTTCCATGGACCATGGGGTCTATGGTCCCGATTCCTTCATCTCTTGCAAGGGAAAAAGAAGGGGTCGTGGCATTAATGCCTGTGTCTCTTTCTTAAATCAAATGGTCATTACAGACCCTGGGATCCTCCGAAGGGATCTTGTTCGTGCATTGCTTGCAAAGGTGGAGAGGGGTCGAGGAATTATCATCCACGTGTCCTCCCTCAGATGAACGGTCCTCATTGTTTCACGATTTTGCGACTTACGACTCCCAGTGACGCAAATCCTTTGTCAACTTGAATCTCCGATATCCAAAATACCGATGGACTCTCGATCTCTGCCACATGTCCTCCACAGATGGACAACTCATATTGATTCTAGGATTTTCACTATGAAAATTCCCGACCTCATGTCATCGTGACTCCCGATTTCACGAATGTCGATATCCCGATGGCCATGCCTCTCGTCGGGACTTTCAACCTCCTGTTCATGAGGGCTTAACCCTCATGCATCTCTTAACAGATCCAACGGTTGTCGGGTTTTTCTAGCTAATATCCAACGGCTCAGATCTGTCTCACGTCGTGCACTCTCCCACTACTTCATGGATGTGGATGAATCAACGGTCTAGATGTTCTCATGGACCTTGGGGGTCTACGATCCCCATTTCCTCACTATTCACGAAGATAGAGGAAAAGGGGCAAGGTATGTAACGCCCTTGTTTCTTTCGTCAATCTAACGGTTGTGAATGACCATGGATCTTCCGACGGGATCTTGTCCGTCGATCGATACTTATCCCTACGCTGCTACTTCGGGATTTTTAAGAGGGTCATTCCTCCTCGTACAGGGTTGTTAAGATTTGCACATTCAAGTCCTTTTTCTAGGTTCTTGGTAAACCTTTCCAAGGAGGGAATCTCTGTGAAGAGATCTATTCCGGGGCATTCCTGGAGACCGATAAGGGGAAACAAATTCCCGAGAACGGACTGGAAGTCTGACTTGGTTCGACTTGTGCATAATTAAATTCATTTATCAACATAATCCATGCGTGGCTTTTTTTGTTATAAGCATATATCTACCATTTCTTATCAAAACACTGCATAGACATTCTTATACTGTAATCGTTCACAATTTGACAGTTTATGAGCATATATGTCAGCATATGAATTTCAAGATGCAATATGTAAAACACTTATCAGAAATAACACCAGCAGTGAGTGCAACTACTGAGAGGGGTGCTCGTTTCCACCCAACCAAAGGCTTAGAGACTCCCAGCGGATTTACCACTAGCCACCCCCGAGCTGAGACCACGATGATGTGAGACTGCGTCTCCATTTTCCAGTGACCAGGAGCGAAGGTTGCAATCCTTCCTCTCTACTATCACTCACTCTGCGTAATGCCAGAGTTCTCCCCCTCACGTCTGCCCCCCAATCGCTTCTACCTTACGCCTTATCCTCTTACGAGGTTTCATGTGGCGCGATTACCCTCGCGCTGGTTAGGCCTGATGGCTCTACAGATGGTAGGTTCACCTCCCCATCCCTCATTAAGCCATCCACCTACCATCCTGTGAGACATTTAATTCGGGGCCAGTGAGTCGCTTTTGGTTCTCCGGGCCAGTGGAGTCCAAATACGGTATCAATTCTCGGCGGAAGTTAACGCCACCTTTCCAGGTGCCTTCCACCACCATTGTGGTCTTTTTTTCTGCACATCCCCTCTCAGCAGTCCTGCAATAAAATTCATAATGTTATTCGCATTCATTGACCTTTTCCTCAAGGTCCATTTACATCACATATTCACATTTATGAGTTTGCCATAGTTCTTGGCTAGTCCAGTTATTTTTTACAAACTGGGGGAAACAGGGTGTTACACTGTAAGATCTGGTCACACGCATCCTCTGCCTAGATCGACGGACAAGATTGGTTGTAGAGCTTAAAATTGCTTGCATGTTAATTTATTTCTTGATCTCCGCAATGCAAAGATGCTCGTTCGTAGTGGGATCGATATCCATTGTTGATCTGTTGATCTAGCAAGATCAAATATCCTGAGGGATTGTGGGGTCTGAACTTGCATACTCTTTAATTTCCCTAGCGATTTCTGCAATTGCTCTTCATCGTCGATCTTTCTTCAACGAGATTTGGCGGTCATGAATTAATCTTTAAATGATATGACGACTACTGTCGCTCGTACCCAGATCTGATGGCTGAGATCTGTTCAACTCCTCTGTGTGCTCCTCATTCTATCTAGGCTTGATATGATGGCCCAAATCTATTCCTGGGACCGAGCTAACGGTTGTTGTAGCTTTTCCTCTCCTACTTCTACATCTTCCTCGAGAAGAAAGGATTCCATGAATTCTCAAAGTTATTCATCTTGAATCTTCTTCTGCAAATCTGCCTCACACTCTTCTTTAGCGTACTGCTCCAACGCTCCTTTAGCGGATTTCTCTAGCGCTCCTTTAGTGGACTACTCTCCAGGCTCTGTGAAGAGTCTTACCTCCCGCACTCTAATACCATGACAAAACTATAAACAAAACAAATAATAAAAAAGAGACAAATCTAGAATAGGAATATGCAGAGCACAATTGTATTAGCTAATATTCTAAATCTATAAAGGGAAAACAAAACAAGAAGATCAAGAAGTCAGAAGAAAATCCTAACGATGGGTACAGTTGTCCAAAACAACTGGTAGTGTACATTCATACGATGTTGAGGTTATAACTAACACATGCTTGGTCATAAGTTGTCATGTTGAACTATTTTCTACCAAATCAATTCATCTTTGAGATATGTGATGTGTATTTCACTGTGAGAAAGAAGTTATAAGTATTGGTTCCAATCTTCGAGCAATTCCACTGGTAGGTTCAAATCAAAAGTTAACTTCCACTTTCATATCCAAGTTCACCTATCCATCGAAAGAGAAATATCACTAAGATTTAAAACACCTTGATCCATACAGGCTCTCTTCATTGCTTCTGTAAGCTTAAAATATCCAACACAACCTATCCAAGGATCATCCCTGATCTTCAATTTCTTTCCATTGCCTATTTTCCATGTTGTCCAATTTTCAAGAAGTGGAAAATATTTTAACAAACATTTCCAGACAATGGATGCTCCTTTCACCACAAAAGGATGAGTCTGTATCCAGTATTCCACAAAGAGATCCTAGATGTATTTATTCTAGATGATTTTTACCCACAAGCCATCCATCATAATCGTTCTCTACAATGTCTTTTCTCCCAAGGCCTACAAGAAGAGGTAAATATTTTTAAGTCCCCATCCTTCGAAATCCTTTGGCCTTTCCAGCCTTGACCATTTCACTAGACGTATTCCATCTTGCCGCTTTCTTCCAATCCACATAAATTGAAAACATTTCTTCTGTATTTGATCTAGAATGCCTTTAGGGATGTTCACAATAGATAACCAATACACATGGATATTTTCAAGCACATATTCTACCACAATTAGTCTACCGCCACTTGAAAGCCATCCATTACACTAGCACACAATTATGGCTTCAATTTTATGATACAACCATAATTTGCTTGTGTATCTATAATCATTAGGATTTAAAGGGAATCTGAGATACTTCCATCCATTATCCAAGGAATTGTGAGGATAACGAAAAATATTGAGAACTACAACTTCAATATCCTATATAACTTTATGAAATAAAGACTATTATTTTTATACATTGATAATCATCCCAATCACTTTGCAGAAATAGTCCATAATTAATTTAAACGATTCCCATTATTGAGTGCTGCAAAGGATGTTGAACAGACACATCCAAGAAGCCAATTGATGACAGGAAGACTAATCCCAATCTGCAGTAAAACAAAACATAAGAACAACCAATTCACCCAATCATATGCCTTTGAAAGGTCATGTTTCATAACTACCACATGCATCTTCTTAGTTTTAATTTAGTTAAACCCTTCTTGGGTTGATCCAACAACATCATGAATTTGTTTGTTGGAAATAAAACCAAAGTGTTTTTCAGAGATAACTCTAGCAAGCACTTGTTTCAATTGGTTTTCTATAATTTTTAAAATTAATTTATACAACACATTACACAATGATATGGGCCTAAAATCATCTAAGGATATAGATTCATTTACCTTAGGTATTAGGGTCAGAAAATTCGAATTGACTACTCCTAAAACCATCCCCTTCGATATGGATTCTTCTATTATTTTCGATCTGGATTCTTCTATTATTTTCAAAAGATTATCCTCCATCAAATCATAAGAAAACCTAGGTAGAACTCCATTGTCCACCCATCCAAGACAGGTCTTTTTTTCTTTTTTAAAGGAGCTGAGAGTATCTTGCAATTCATCTTTGGAGATTGCAACTTAAAGATCCTTATATAGATTTTGATCCACTACACAAGGAAAGAGCATGACTATATCCATTTGCTCAGCTATTAAGGATGCATCTGGTTCTTTGTGTAGGAACTTAAAATGGTCCACAACTCTCCATGTTGTGCCTTAAAAGAAATGTATCTTCTTCCCTCTTCACATTCTATTTCCCATATGGTATTGTAAGCTTTTTTGTAATTAGTGTAATTATGAAAATATATAATATTCCTATCACCCTTTGCAATCCATATCACTTGTCTCTTCAATATCCATTCCTCTTCTTCCAGTTTCAATAGATGGCTCTTTCTATCCTCCAAGGATTTTAATCTAGAAAACTCTTCTTGGTTAAAAACTCCTCTTTGGTTTGAAGATAATATTACCTCCAACTCAAATTCAATAGCCTCCAGCTCCTTTACGTTCACCTCTTTCTTAAGTGCTACCCATTCAACAACCATCCTTTTGAGTATTTTTAGTTTTTCCACCATTTGAGTCATGGCACCTTCCTCCCAATCTAAATCAACATGAATTAAATTCAAAGATACCAAATCTCAGAACTCTTCATCCTCCAACCAATATGGTTAGATTTAGATGGTGAGGGATTTTTTTATATCTCCTATTTCAAACTAACGTAATACCAAATTATGGTCGAATGCGCCTCTGGTCTCTACCCAGGATCAGATTCTACCATATCCCTAATCATGTTTTCTACTACAAAGAAATGGTCAAGATGTTTTGATATGGCTTCTCTTCCCATCCTAGAGTTTCTCCATGTTGGTACCATTTGAACCAGATTCATATATATCAATTGGAATTCCCTAAAAAGATGAGAGAAATAATCTGTCAAATTATCACTACATGTTGTATCCGTTGGATCATGTTATCATTGATGCCAATGATTTGATTATTTGGGATATTGTTGGATCATATGTCATTGATGTAAATGTTTGATTGATTGATTGATGATTGATGAACAATGTATATGTATTGTCCTTGATGAGAATGATAGATGTCAAAGTGGAAACCAATTGATAAAGATGGATCATTTATATGATGTATAGATGAAGATAGATCAATGAGTTGTCATTGATACATGATGATGCATAGTTTGTTTGATGAAAAGATGACTCATTATTGTCTTATCATGATTGATAAGGTGCACAAATGGATGAACTCCAAAGTGGTCCCCTTATGGTGAA
>ML812477.1:52626-63135 GCA_009831015.1 Picea engelmannii
GAACAGTTTCTTCTTCTAGTAAGCAGAGGTGGCAGACATTCGGTCTGATCCTACCTTTTTCCATGAGAACGTCCCAGGTATTAATTTTATTATCGATGGAGAGCCAGAAAAAGAGTTTGAGCTTAACGGGTAAGGACCAGTTCCAAAGCTTATATTTCCAACCACCTGTGTTAATTGGCCAGTGGTAGTTAGCAATTTATGTGTAGACATTGCGAGAGGAAAGAAAACCTGAACGATCCCCTCCCGTCCAAGTCGGATAGTCTTCAGATTCGTGGAGATGAATACCTGTGCTGGAAAGATGATGGAAATATCTCTGACGCATGGAAAAGATAGTGTATATTTTTTGAATTTAAAAAGAGAATGAGTTGTGGAGAGAGCAAAGAGTGATGTTCCATACCTACTATTCGATCCTTTCCCAGGAGGATGGAGTGCCCTGATCCCGGATTCCAGCCAAGGAAAGATTGAATCCAACGCGCAGATTTGTTGAGGTTCTTCCAGAGATTTGATGTTGATCTGGGCGGATACATTGCTGATTTGAGTCAGGAGACTGTGGTGGTGTGTGATAAATATTTGTTTTTTAAAACATAGTGTAACGTCCTCCAGAACCCCTTTGAGAAGAGTGTAACGTCCTCTTAAGGTGAGCCAACGGTTACACCAGTGGAAGATTCTTTTTTCAACTTTGTCGAGGAGCCAATTTCACTCTGAGGGCTTGAGGGTTTCTGCTTTTAAAAAGTACTCAAGGTAATTGAAGCGTTCTAAGAGATGTAGGAAGCTATGTGGGATAAGAGCTTTAAAAAGAGTGAGCATTTGATCCTGTAGATTTGCATAATTAAAAGATGATTTGTTCTAGTTAATCAAAAGCCCTGAATCATTGCAGAAAGTCTTAAGTAGGGTGTTGATCTATGTCCATTCCTCAGTGGAGCCAGTTGTCATAATTAGAACATCATCGGAGAAAAAAAGGTGAAGGATCTTGACAACTCTGGGGACTTTTATACCAGTGATCTTCCCTTCAAATTGTTTTTGTTTGAGGGGTAGTGAGAGGCCTTCCATGGCTAGAATGAAGAGGAGAGGGTGGAGAGGAAAACCCTGCCTCAAACCTCTACCACTATGGAAAAAAGGGGAGGGCTCACCATTGACTAAGACCGAGAAATTTGTAGAGGTCACTCCACTCATGATCCATTTGATGAAGGGAATACTGAAGCCAGACTGGGTGAGGATAAGTCTGAGGTAGTCTCAATCAATATAGTCGAAGGCTTTTCTCAGGTCTAGTTTTAAAATGAGAGCCTTAGTTTGTTTGGTCTTGATGTTGTGGAGGCACTCATGTGCGGTACCAATGGCATCTAGAATCTGCCTCCCTTTTAAGAAGCCGAGTTATTCGCCAGAGAGAGATCTCGAGAGGATGGGCTTGATCTGGTTTGCAATAATTTTAGTGATCAACTTGTAACAAAGGTTGCAAAGGGAAATCGGTCTGTAGTCCCCAAAGGTTGATGGATTATTGTCTTTGGGAATGAGCGTTAGAAAAGTTGAGTTGAGGGCACCAAATATTCTTCCCCTGAACCTGGAGTCCTCAACAAGCTCTAGCAAGTCGGACCCTACCAAATCGAAGAAGTGTAAATAAAATTTGACAGTCCAGCCATCGGGGCCTGGGCCTGGGCTTCTGTCTTTACTGAAGGATTTTAGATCCCCAAGGACCTCCTGAGGTGTGCAGGGGTTGTCCAAAAGATTTGTATCATCTGGAGTAAAAAATTGTGGGAAGATTATCGCAATGCTGACAAAGTCTTGTAGATGGTTACTGGATGGTGCTGCATAGAAGGAGTGGAAGTGTGCGATGGCCACCACATTGAGGGAAGAATGTCCACTGTGAGAAGAACCTGAATCATCAAGGATATTCCAAATGTGTTTTTTGCTTTTCCTGGAGCTGGCATACCTGTGAAAAGTTTTTGTGTTGAGGTCACCCCCTCTGATCCAGGTGGCACGACTGCATTGACGCCAATGGGCTTCTTCAGCTAAAAGAAGAGTATTTATTTCTGATTCTAGACGCTGCAGTAAAAGAGTCATGTCGCTAAGTGCTCCAACGGTCGTGTCTAGTAGGAGGAGATGTTGAATGTTTAATTACAGCTCTGACAACTATCTTGGTGACTTGTAAGTAATGTGCGGATTTATATGAATTATATGAACACTTGGAATTAGATGAGAATATTAATATAATCAAAATCTGAATATTGTAGTTGAGATTATATAATTTCTTCATATAATAGTAATATCATGTTATGATGATTCACAAATCATTCTCTTAAATATTTTCAAGTACATAAATAAAATTCTAAAGCAAACCATGTAATTCCTTACCTTTTTTAAATGTTCGAGATAGACAAACGTTAATCTTATTGGATGTTAATAACCATCATCATCATCAATATCATTATTAGTTAATGGCCACCATCACCATCAATATTGTGTTATTAATATAGTTGAAATCATGGAATTTTAATATAATTCAAGTATGAATTATATAACATCAAAAATTTAGTTGAGATTATGATAATGGAATGTTAGTATAATAATTATGAATAATATAGTTGTGATTAAATAAATTTAAGTATAAGTCAATTGACCAAATTGGCTCTAGCTTGGGTGGTTAAGAGGAGAAGTTGTTATCCTTCCCACCTAGGTTCAAACTCCACTCGTGACATGTTTTCCCCTTGTGGGTTGATTGGGGCTAGCAAGATATTGAGGATCTCATGATTGAGGGTCGGATGAGATGTTTCCAAACATTTTTTAATCCTCGAGGGTTAGCTCAAGTGGTCATGAGCCAAATGAGAGATCTCTTCCCCAAGTTGGAGAGGTTACATGTTTGACTCTTTTGATCACCTCGAGATGAGGTGCTTGGAACCTAGGCACTCATAGTTTACCATGGTTACCACTTGTCTACGATGATGAAGTCTTTGAGGGTTTCCAGTGTTTGGTTATAAGGAATATACAAGTATGAATAATACAATTAAAATTGCGATTATGGAATTTTAATATGATGCAAGTATGAATTATATACAATGAAAAATATAGTTGAGATTATGTTTACTAAGTTGTAATATGATGTAAGTATGATTATATAACTGAGATCGTGAATATGGAATTTTAATATAATGAGTTGATATTATGGAATTTCTTAATGTTGGGATAAGAAATAAAACAAAGGATATATATTTTTTGAGATTATGGATTTTGAGATTGATCACAACTAGAGAGTCAAACGAAAAATTTGAAAAGTAAAAATTCAAGAAAATGAAAACAAAGGATAGATTTGATTAAAGTGTCAAAACTTCTCCTAAAAGAAATGGATAGTAAAGATCAAAAGGCCATGATTTGGAGATTGGGATTTATATTAGAATCAAAGAGAAATAGATTTTGAATAATAGAAAGAGAGTCGTTCTTTTGATCGAGCTCAATTTGGTGATTGGGAGAAAGAAAGAGGTTTGAAAGGTTTAAAGAGGCCCAATAATAAGACCGGGCCCGATCAATACATCGGTCCTACAATTGAGAAGTAAGAAAAATGAGGCCCAATATGAAAATCAAGAAGTGAAAAGAAAGCATCATTTTCAAAAGAAACTTGAAACAAATCTTTAGGATAAAAAGACAAAATCAAAAGACCTCAACGACTTGAATGAATCCTAGAGAAGAAATGGTGACCGTATTATGGAATCCATGATTCTTTGCTAGGTATTGTTGGATCATGAGAACTAAGTGTATGCATTCTCATGTTTTCACTCCCCATTGACATCTTGAAATCAATGTCTATTGGGTCCTAGTAAATCTCATGTTTTCACTTCCCATTGACATCTTGAAATCAATGTCTACTGGGTCCTAGTAAATCTTATTTGATGAGGACTTCAATAGTCATACTTACATACCAATCAATGAGGTTCATCTATTGTGCCAAGATAATGAAATGTTGAGGTTTATTTATTTAAAGTTTTCATCAACAATATAGGTTGATGTTTCCATCAGAGGGCCTAATAGATTTGGGGTATAAATATTTTCACCAAGCATAAATATGTTATCCCTAAGGTGACGCTCTATAGCTAGTGAGAATCCATGGCCTTAATAGAGTCACCACAATATCATAGACCTTTCTCCACTGCTAGCAATAATTCATATCCCTATAAGAGATATATGCAAGCTCCCTTCATTAATTGCACTTCCTTTCTCGATTCTTACCTCTATTTTGACATATGCTTTAGCAATTGGTGGACAAGGAAATAAATAACCTTTACAATCTTAATAAGGGATGACTGCTAACTATTTATATTTATTTAATGTTTTTTTGTGCCTAGTTATTAAAGTAATTCCTTTTTTTATTTTCAACCCATATATTTCGACTCTTCACCCTTCATGTGATTAGCTATTTAACTATGTAGATAGATCTCTTGACACATTAGACTCACTCGCCAGCTAGGATTCAATAAAAAAACATTATTTTGTCACTCATAAAGATCATGGTCCAACCACTTACACATCATTTCAACACCTTCCAAATCTTTATTCAAAATTGTCTTTTCTTTTAGCTCACAACCTAGGAGAGGCATGCAAAATTATCTAGGAATTTTTGTCTATGATATTGCTAATATTAAATGCATGGCTTAGATAGGTTTCCATTGTAAGAATACAAGCAAAGAGAACAATTCCAAGTATTCATCAATGCATATCATAGAAAAATAAAATGTTAATGCACCCCTTGGAACATGACTCATAGCTGCTAAAAATTATAAAGGTAAGCAACTTGTCTATATTAGTTTCAACAAAATTAGTATTATTAAAGCTGGGGGCTATCAAAAATTTGTAGTAGGTTTCTTTGTTGTGACACTTGAACCAATCATATTCATGCTGAGCATTTTCAAGCTCAATACATCCTAGATCATTGGGTTGAATGTTTTCCTTACTTATACTATAAAAATAATATCTTCCTATTCTAGTTAAGACAAATATATGATAAGAAATTATATTCATATATGTAAATATGTATTAGGAAATGGGGATTATAATTCCTTTAATTTTTAGTTTTTAAAGAATTTGTTTGCTTATATACAAATAACCATCTATTTAATTGATGCATGAATATAATTTATAATCATTATATAACATTGAATTTGTCATTAGGTTTTCTCTCAATAAATCAAGTGCTACAATTCAATAAATCACTAATGATAAAAATAAATAATAGAAAATACATAATAATGAAACCTACTATAAAATAAATTAGTATTCTAAATTAAGTGACTAAAATTATAATCTAGCAACTTAACTTTACATTAAAAATTCTAATTCTACAAATTTTAAGACATTGAGAATTGTAATTTTAAAATACAAAGAGCTTAAGCTATATATAATGCATTGATGTATAGAATGCATTTAATCTAAGAGTAGAGCACACGATATGTTGCAAATAGAATTATGGAAAACATATAATGTTGTAGAAAGAAACTATTAATATTGGAAAGAAAGAAAGACAATGTATGACCTTTACTGCAATATCTTGAGTTAAAGGTTTGAATGATGTTTGATTTCAACCTCATTTCTCAGATGATCAATATTAAAAGATGGGAAAGTTGACATGTGTGGAAAAATGAAAAATTGAAGAAGACATATTGAGATTGATCATAATGTATTATGCATATTATTTATTACATGTACCTTTTTTTTTAATCTAAAAAGGAGGATACTAAGCTTCTATTATATCACAAATATTGTACAAAAATCTGAATAGGGGGGTCTTCCAAAACTAGAAACTAGACCCTCAAACCTTGTTCAATCCCATATAAAATCCAAGTAATATCAAGATAATAACCAGAGTTCCAAATACTTGTCCATGTTAACTAAGACCGAAGCCTATTTGGGCATGGATATAGATGGAAAAATAGAAGTTATAACAGACTGAAAATGCTAAATAGAACCTAAACGAAAACAAGACACCAGAGAAGGAAACTTGTGCCTAATATTATGGTTCCTCCTTTGCTTGCAGGCCATAGTTGGGTGATGGCACACTATCAGGCAATCTCTTAGTTCTAGTGTTCTGGTTCAAAGCTCTCCAAGTTCGGTCAATTGTCATTTTCCACCATTATGGGACAGTTGACCGAACTTGGAGGGCTCTGATCACCTAGTCTATTCTCCTACTACTCTAGATTGTTGCATGGATGGGTAACATGAAACTTGATTTCATGTTGCGACCTACGATAAAGCTCAAATTTACCCTCCAGAATATGTATGGCATGGAGGAGCTCACCATGGTATCTCTTGGTCTTGCTAAGAGATTGATCACCCAATGCCTTCACCATCCAATATGTTTCCATCAACCTGAAGTATGGAGGAGCTCAGCATGGTATCTCTTGGTCTTGCTAAGAGCTTGACCAACCAATGCCTTCACCATCCAATATGTTTCCATCAAACTGAAGTATGGAGGATCTCACCATGGTATCTCTTGGTCTTGCTAAGAGCTTGACCAACTAATGCCTTCAACATCCAATATGTTTCCATCAACTTGAAGTATCGCATGTCCTGTGTTCTGGAATGCACCGTGTATACCACCCAATTCATTTCTTCAACTATGATCTCTGACTCTATAATTTCCTTTCATTAGTATTTAACTAAGTTTTCCTGATATGTGGTGGTTTGGATTTCCTTGTCCGAACATAAATCCCATAATCAAGCCTCTACATCACTAGCATCTTTCTCAACTCTTGTGGGTTAGACGAAGATGCCTCCTTATCATGATGAACTACAAAGAGAACCTTTGTCTTCTTCTTCCAATGTTGATCCATCCTCTATCCTTTGATATATTTGTGCCTAGGATCGAAGAGTAGGTTGGGGGGAAATGGGGAAAAGTGGAACAATAGGAACAATACTTTGGAGTTGGCTAACCCTTTTCCTCTTTTATCGATTATTTCCTCATCATAAATGTAACCAGAATGGTTAGTATTACAGAGTAAAACTTCCCACCTATGAATCGTAGATCTCTCCATCATGATCCCACACATCAACGATCCTCTTAACTCTATCATGAAGCTTCCAAGGCTCATCCAAGCTTGAAAATTATCCTTCTCTTAGATTGGGATTAACTACATTGTGTTGGTTTTGTGGGGAAAATCGCTTCTCCCATGCATGATCACAATGGTTCCCCTCGTGTGGAATCCTTCACCCCCCATCCATCTAAAATATTTCATGTCCATTGAGAGGTGACATACCATCACTTCCTTCTTCCATGAGATTTGTGGGACACCTGCCCTCCTTTCCCACCTTGGGTATCATACCGATTACTTGGGCTATCACCATCCCTTACGATGTTCGTCCCCTCCCCAAAGAGAGATCCACCTGGAAACATATGTCTAGTTAGCCACTCACCCATTCTTGTAGTGGGTCCCCCTACCACTAAATTTGATAGAGGTCATGCATGGTGACACCAACATTCTCCATGCAATCCGCCATAGAATTATCTTTCTTGTGAACATTCTTTGGGATGATGGCCACTAGAGACTTCACCATATGACCTAACTCTGCTAGCCCATGGCTCAATATCCAATGGCTCAAAACCCTATCAAGATGAACCCCATTCAGGATTTTCCTCGGTGCCAAGAGAAACACTTGAGAGTCCCCTTCTGCCTCCAAGGCCTGGAACCCATATTTCTGAGCGATCATTATACCAGAAAGAAGGCCTGCTATTACTACCATGCTATTTGTTGAAATTCCCAAGTTGGACGCATACACTAGAATCAATTATTCATTATGATCCTAGAATACCCCTCCCTTCCCCGCAACACTCGAGTTTCCCTTAGATGCACCATCAAAATTAAGTTTTATAAACCCCTCCTATGGGGGAACCTAGTGGTCTCTGATATGTGCCCAAGCCATATTCTTCCCTAACTTCCCTGGCTTCACACAAGTAGAAAAATTCCAACCTTTGAAGATATGGACCTCGTGCCCTTCTAGCTAAAGGCATTGGGGAGACCAGGGAGCACCGACGATGGACTCCTTCACATTGGAGTTGATGATTTCCAAAACTTGGGCAATGGTAAGAATTCATTCTTTAAATATTCTTCTATTCCTCTCTTTCCAAACATTCGACATGAGGAATCCCATGAAGGTTTCCCATTCTCTCTTGAGAATAGGGTTGACGTAGGGAATACAACTCCAGTATTATATAGTTTATGTGATATTCTCATTCCTTAGATCTATTTTTATGAATAGGGTTTCTACTCTGTCCTATAGATGTACTATGAAATTGTAGGAACCCAACAGGTGATCCAAGGTTTCCCCAAATTATGAGCAAAAAACACACCCGGAAGGCCCCAAAAATCCTCTACGGAGTGGGTGCTCCCATGTCAAAATCTTCCTCTTAGCCACCAACCAAAGGAATGTATAGATTTTAGGCTAGAAGGACACATTCAAGCCTTTACCCCATATAGGGCATCTTTGGTCTTCCTCTAACCCCAACATAACTATATAATCCTCTTTCACCCTGAAGTTACCATCTCCCTTTCTACCCCATAATATGATATCTTATCCTTCGCTAATATTATTATTTGTTCCATTCACTGAACATGCCACTCCAACGGTTTCCAAATTCGTACAAAGGGGTTTATCCTTCCTTAATTGCTATGCCAATATTGTTTCACCTTCAACTACCCCACTCTCTCCAATGTCTATCTTAGGTCCTATAGCTACTCCACATTCCCCAATATGGGGAGTTGGTCCCAAGCGTCCTCCTAGAAGAGGGTTGAGCATTCATTATGCACTTCCCAAAAACATTGTTGTTGCACCAGAGTATGATTATGCCATGCATTGTTCCATATCATGGAGCCTGGCCTATCCTCATCTGCTCGAATCATGTCCTTCTGAGGAATCTGAGGGGTGTACTTGTCTTTCCGAAGCTTTTCCCAAAGGGCATTGGGAGATTTAACCCATCTCCACCATATTTTCATCACCAAAGCTTTGCTTATTGCATGAGGTTCCTTGACACATATCCTCCTATATTTGTAGGTTTGTAGAGAGTTTCCCATACCACAAGGGCCCATTTATTTCCTTTGGCACTCCCCCCATAGAAAATTGTGTTGCATCATCTATATCTTTTTGAGAAATTTCATGGGGGATACAAGGAGCGGGAAGAGATACAAGGGGATGGACGAAAGGATTGACTTAACCAGGAGGATTCTACCTGGGAGGGATATAAAGAGATGAGTCCAACTGTTAAATTTAGCTTCTAGTTTGACAATGATTTCCTCCCATGAGGGATTGTGGAGGGCCCTACTCAGGAGGGGGGCCTAAGTATTTGGCTAGGAGAGAGGAAAGTTGAAAACCTAGAAGGGTAGCCAAGTGTCTTTGGATAAGCAGAGTGTTAAAGAAGAAGATATGGGATTTTTCCTGATTAATGATGGTGCTCGAGGCCTGGTTAAAGACGTCTAAAATCATTTTGAACACGTGAGCTTCTTTCTCCATGAGTGGACCAATAAACAACACATCATCCACAAACTATAGATGGGACATGGACTCTTATTCAAAATCCAGATTGATACCTTTAATGTATACATTCCTTTTGTCTAGGGAAAGTTTGTGGTTGAGGCTTTCAACCAAGATGACATATAGGAAAGGCAACAAGGGGTCTCCTTGATGAATCCCCCTGGATGGGTTGAATGTTTTTGAGGGAGATCCGTTCAATAAGATAGAAAATAAGGAAAAGGAGACGAGGTTTAAGATCCCCTCGACTGTTAAGTTCTAATATTGGCTCATTACCCCTTAATTGGGGCATATTATATTATTAATGTTATTTTATTTATGTTGGCTTTAGGCCATTAGTTGTAATTATACCTCCCAGTCTCCTATATATACCAAGGAGACATTTTCATTTTGCGTCATCTTGTACTTGAACATTTAAGTGGGGTAAAAGGAGGTTTCCCCCTCGAAGAGGCTTATTATCTGAAATTATCTCTTTTTCAAGGCGTTGAGTACTTTTCCTGAGGTTTTTCTATGCTATATTGATGTTTGGTTCTTAACATATGGTATCAAAGCTCAAGGTCTTGGGGTTTCGCTGCTACATCTGAGACATTGTGGAATTTTCACTATAACTTTTTTTCTACAATGTTTTAGAAGGAATGGCTTGGAGGATATTTAGTAGACAGATCAAGGTACGTTGGGGTAAAAATTCAGCTCCTGAGGCCTTATAATTTTGGAGATACAGCCTGTACCAGATAGGGTTTTGGAATCATCCTCAAATGAGTCATTGCGGAATTTTCGCTATAAATTTTTTTTTGTAATGTTTCAGACCCTAAAATATGGATTCCATTTACATAAATTAGTAAAGTATTTGTGGTAAAAATTTCCTCTTCTGGGTCATCTTAAATTTGTAGATACACCTTGTGTAAGATAGGGTATTTGACTAGTCCTATTGACTAGTCTCAAGAAGGTGTTCCAGGTAAAACAATCATAACTTCTTGCTAGAGTATCCAAATTGAGTGGGACTGGTTT
>ML812477.1:64435-76206 GCA_009831015.1 Picea engelmannii
CATAATTTCATTCACTATAAATTAGCCAAAGATCTCAATTGCTTTGTATATCCAGCGCCAGAGTTTCAAGTAATGATTGCAGATGGAGGAACTATCAATTGCTTAGAAAAATGCAATAAGATCAATCTTACTATGGGGGAATAAGTAATGAATTGTCCAATGATTTCTATACCCATGGGTGGTGCAGATGTTGTACTAGGAAACCAATGGTTACAATCATTAGGAACAATGGCTTTTAATTTTCAAGAACTTTTCATGAAATTTTTATCGGAAGGAAAAGAAATTGAGTTAAGAGGTATCACGGGTGTTGAAATAGATCTTAAATTTTTATCCCTAAGGCCTAAATTTTTCTTTTTCGGGTTTCGGCTTTTTATAAAACATGAGTTTCGTATCCATTCTAAGTACACGATACCTTTTTCTTTATTTTTTTTTTCTTTATTTTTCGGATAATAAAAGGGAAAAAGCCTTACAAAAAATTATATGACTCCCATCGCTTTTTATTTGAAATTATTTAAAATGTGTTAAATTTTAAAATTAACGATTTTAAAATTAAATTTAAAAGAATTTTTGGGATTCGGGGTTTTCTACAAACAAATTTTTCGATGCAAATCGAATTGCGAAATCCCGATCCCCGATTTCCCGAAATGTTGAAATCTTAATTAAAACATGAATTAATTAATTCTCTTATAAGAAAGGTTAAGGGTTAAGATAATCATGTCACGATTTCGGGATTCGCAGTTCAGTGAGATCACATCTCCTGCCATCATGTTTCCCGAAATCTCGAATTACGAAACCCCGATCCACAGTTCACGTTAAATCAAACTAATTTTGTTTTGGCCTTAATCATGATTAGTTAGTTAATTAAGATGAGTTAAGTCCTGTTTAAAAAGCAAGCCGTCGTGATTTCGCGATTTCGAAGATCGAAGTTCATTGATAACATACCTCTCGACATTAGGATTTCCGAAATCCCGAAAACATCTAATCTCAATTAATTAATGTGCAAAAAGAATTTAAATCTTAATTAAAACATCGTGATTTCGCAATTTCGGAAATCGTTTTTCATCGACGACATACCTCTCGACATTAAGATTTCCAAAACCCTGAAAAGCGAAGTTTTCAGTTTTAATCTATGATTAACACTAATTAACTTGTTTTCAAAAACAAGATTAATGGTAATCATTCTTTAAGTATTCATTCATGTTTTCACTTTCTGATTAAGTAAGTTTCTCGTTTTCTTTAAAAAACCCTGAAGGCACTTAAATACGGACATCAAATGCATATCTCGGAAAAATATCTTCCACATTAAGAGCTTTAAATTCGTGACAGCTGTGTAAATCTTGTCATTTTTAAATGTGTTCAAAATAAACATTCGAATGTCTGTGTTTTCATTTTAAGCTGAGCTCCTTCATCCATTTTCTATGACAGGTTTTCAATTAAACGCAGAAGTCATGGCACCCAAAAAGGCACCGAAGAAGAATGAAGACACACAGGAAGGAGATATTATCTCCGACACCACTCCACACGCTATAGATTCTATTAAATCTTGGACTCAAATCTCTAAATTGTTGGAATACGAGTTTGAGAATGCTCATCCTGATTCTGAAAATCATTTCCGAGACATAGTTGAGTCAATAAGATCATTGCACACCCGAGGCTCATGGCATACACTGATATGATCAGTTGGGCTCTGGATAAGGTCGATATCCCAACAAGGAGCATTTTAAATGACCAAGGATCTATCGTCGGCTCATTCAGGCTAGAACACATACAAGTAATGTATAAACTCTTGCCAAATCCTAAACATACTTTTAATGCTGAATTTTTAGCAGAGTTTCAGAGAAAATAATGTATTGAGGCAGACCAGACATATCCCAATATGATTAGAGGATGGGCTACAGCAAAGTTTAGAGTTGATTCCCATGGGATTTATGCTATAGCATCCTTAAATGAATACATGGTATATGTAGCCATTATGTTATGTAGACTTTTCAGGAGAAAAGATCCCTGTCATTTTCATGCAGATTGGGTGCCCTTTTTAGAGGAAGATTCAGAAGGAAATTGTTTTAACTGGCATAAGATTTTGTCAGATAACCTAACACAAGAAATTTTAAACTACAAAGCAACAAAATCAAAGGGACAACCAACAACTTTTTACATGTCTGCATACATTATGGATGCAATCTGTTATGTGACTCCCTTTCAATTAATGAATTGGTGTTGGAACATTTCCTGTCCAGAACCCATTCATAAATATCACTCGACCCTTTGGGAAGAAAATGCTAAAGATGCATTTTATGAGGTTTGTCATTTTATTATAATTCCTATGCACAGAATATTTTTTGGATGCGAACCCCCTCGCAATTCTGATGCAATCACAAAAAATCTTAAAGCATTTGCCGACTAGTTTATTGAGGAATTTTTTTCCTACATTAGGTTTTATGGCTGTTCCATTCCCCCTCATGCACTCCCTAAATTCCTACCAGACATATTGGTGTGCAGGGAGGTAGCCCATCAGATAGTAAAGGGCAGTGTTGGATTAGAATTAAAAGCAACTCAGAAGAAGTCATGGCCATATTTCCCTGTTCATATTGGGAAATTTTCTTTATTAAATTTAGGCCATTCTAAGGTAGAGGCTGAGTCATTAGAAGAAGTGACATTAGTAGATATTGAGCACAGAAAATATGACCCCTACCAAGTAATAAGTAGGCATTTCATACATTGTAATCTAAAGGCGTATGAACATGAAGCATCTATTTATGATGATATATTTAAGGATGTTAAATCCTATGAAGAAGTACTAAACAGAGTACAGGCCATGCCACCTGACTCATAGACCGGATTCACATCTTTTCAGAGCCATAGGTGAAGTTGCCTACCCAAGAGTTTGCAGGGTGAATTTTCGACTCCACAGCCAGAACAGGAAGGGCCCCCTCCAGGGTTTGAAACTAATACACGGGATAAAGAAAATACCAAAGGCAAGTTGAAGAATACTGAGATACCTTCCCAAGATACAAAGGGTTCTCAAACAAAAGAATTGGAAACAGAGAGTGGAAAAGAGTTGGAAACAACTCCAAAAATCATTAAGGATGTTTCAGAAAAGATAGGAGGAACAACATCAACAAAGCTCGCTAGTCCTATCACCTCTTTAACTCCATTGCAGTCAACTTTTGGAACCCCCCGTGAAGGAGCTTTATATGTCAGTGATCTAGAGCCGATTTCAAGAGATGAAATCCCTCCATCAGATTGCTTTTTCAGTAAAAAGATAAGAGCAATCTTGAAACAGAAAATTCATCCAAGAGGAGAGGGAATGATAAAAAAGCATAGGGTTATTATAGATGGAAAGAAGCTCAAAGATGGAGAATTTGCTACAGAGTTAGTAGGTACAATGGGTGCTATAGCATCAGAAAATATGTATTTTGTTGGCAATTTAACAACCATGCTTGAACAAAAAGACCAAACAATAATTCAATTGCAAGACAAATTAAAAGAAACTGAGAGAAATATCAGTTGGGGAATACAAAAGGGTCTAGAACAAGCTAGACTAAAAGATATGCAAGAAATTCAAAAAATAAATAAAGACTTGGAGGAGGCAAAACACATAATACAAGTCACACAGGAATAGGTCCGAAAGCTGGGAGAAGAAAATAAACATTTACAAGATAAAATTATTTCTATTACTAATCAAGTAGTAGAACTTGAAAATTTTAGGACACAAGCATTGGGGATATATTTGAAAATAGAGGAAGAACAACAGAAAGTGTTTTTGAATCTGGAAGTAGTCCAGAATTATTTTCAAGAAACAAATAAGTCTTTTGAGAATGTTTTCCAGAAGGAAAGGGAGGCGAAAGAAACTAGAAGGACTTTTCAAAAGGAAGTGGCCTTCTCTACAAAGGAGGAAGTTGGAAAGATTCAGAAATTATCCATTTCTGAACAAGTTAAAGGGGACATAATACTAAAAGTGTGGGAAGCAAACCTAGCCGAATATAAAAGAATAACCAGAGAGGTCAATGATGATTGCTAGGGAATTTTTGATCTCTTAGAAAGAGCTTCATTGAATATCGGAATAGATGATTGTCCCGGATTATTAGGTGAGATTAATATTGCCAAGCACCAGCTAAGGTTCAAAGAAGAGATGGAGGAAATGAAGATAGAGATTTCAAAAATTAAATTAATCAATATCGCAGAGATCAACAAATGGATGGTGACGCCGAATCTAAAGTTGAAAACTATTAAATTCACAAAGAAGGTGATAGAAAATCATTTTCCTGAATTACAGAAAAGATTTTTCTTGTTTGAAGCAAATGAGATACCAGATGCTCCCAGAACTTTTGTGAATTTTTTTGGAAAGTGTGTTCAGTGTATTGAAGTGGAGAAAGGAATTTCATCAACGCAATCTTAAAAACATCTTTTTTAAATGTTTCTTTTTTATCATTAGAAATTAGAAAGAAAATGTAAATGGTTGACATTATTTTTATATGTAACCGTAATATTAGGAAGTTGGTTAGTCACCAACGAGAAAGTTTTGATGAAAATGTTTAAATGTAGTTTCAAAAGACTGAGAAAAGGATTTTGATTTTTTGGAGAGAGTCGATTGTAATAACAGTTTTCCAATCCATCATAATATAGATTACAAACGAGATTTTGAATCCTGCAAATTTGTAGCTATGTGTTCTTCAACCCTGTTTACTATTCTTTATTGTATTTTTCTTTCAATGTTTTTCGAATGAATAATCAATTTGAAGTTATCTACATCTATGATTTTTAGTTCAGATTGGTTTGGATATCAAATTATTTACAATTTTTCCTCTAAAATTTCTATCAGTGATTTTAAGACCTGCAAATCATTTGAACCTTAATACTTCACTTTTCATTAGAAACTTTGTTTTCTTTCATTATTATCTGTTGAAATATGAGATTCTTTCTTGATTAAAGCCTCATATTTTTCTGTAGTATTTATTTGTTATTTTATGATCCTCAAATTGTTACAAATCCAGGAAACGACCTCGAATCTATTTATGTTAGTGTTTTGAATTTCAAAATTGTTTTTCCTATTCTCATCTCTGGAAAGTTTGAAGTAACGTTTGATTAAAATTCTTTCACAAATAAATAAAGTTTTATCCTCCATGACTGTTCCAAGTAGCAGACAACCCAACATTGAACCTGGCCTTCAAGATCAAACCAATATTGCCTTGAATCTATTTAATACCATCTTACAAACAACAACTAACCGAGTTGAATTAGAACATTCATGGGATGCTGTTGAGAGAGAAATTAGCATCCAAGAACAACAGGAAGCAAGATAGAGACAGTTGAGAAACTGATTCTGCTTCACCCTTCCTTTTAAATTCTTATTCTCAAATTATTCCTTTGAACATTTACGGATGCCTTGATGGTATACTTTACAGCCTTAAAGTATAAACTCAGGAACAACATTTTTTTGGCGCCATTGCCAAGGATCAAAGAAACGAATCTTTTCCCTAGGAAGAACAACATTGACGTTTTATGTTTTTGATAGTGAACAAAGATAGAAAACCTTCTAAGGCTATTAATATTTTTCACTTGGCGACTCCACAATAACTAAACTGGCTATTAGCCAGAAGAACACCAGAAAAAAAATGGAAAACAAGCAGACCTCGCCAGTCTCCAATACAGAAAAGTTTTTAAAATCATGAAAATCACTTAAACAAGTCTTTTTACCCAGATATATTATATGTCAACCTGACTTTACGTAGTTAAACACTTTGAAAATTCTTGAAAGATCACTTTCACTTCCCCTCTCATACGATACGTTCTCATTTCCTGAAGTTTCTTCCCCATATTTTCGAGAATCTTCTCCTCACACATTCCGAACTTCAGCCTCAAATCTAACCATGGCTACACAAGGAGGTGCTAGAGCTGGAGGTGGTGCCCCTGGAGGTGGTCAAGTACCGCTTCCTGGAATATTTGCTAAAGTAGCTGCTAGATATCCTCCACTTGTTCTTCTCGCTCCTCTTCATGATCTCCCTAAGAATTATATGAAAAGCCTTTCGAAATTTACAGGGGAAGGGGATCTGACTGCCCAAGAACATCTAAACTTTTTTTATCAATTTGCTGACATCCTTGGAATAGAACACGAAGATGTCTATTCTAGACTCCTCGTTCAAACTTTCGAAGGACAGGTGAGGACCTGGTTTCGATCCTTAGCAGCTGGATCTTTAAGATCTTATGAAGAACTTGAAAGCGCTTTTATTAGACAATGGGGAGAGAGGAAGGACCACCTCTACTACTTGACCGAATTTGGAGCCCTTAGAAAGAAAAACTCTGAAACAGTTCTAGAATTTACACAAAGGTTCAACAAGTTGTATAATAAAATCCCAGTTGAGGTTAAACCTTCACAACTGCATCAAAAGTGACTTTTGATGGTGCTTTTGATCCCGACTTCGCCTTATTATTGAGAGAAAGGAGATCAACAGATCTCATGAAAATGCAAGATGATGCGCTTGAGATTGAATCAAACATGATGGCATCTGGGAAATTAAAAGCAAAGACTGAACTGGAAACAAAGAAAATAGGAAATTCAAAGAACAAGGTGGACCTTCAGGATCGGGGAAATCCTCGGGAGATAGAATAGACGATATGGCTAGGGTTATTAGAGAACTTTCAAACAAGATCTCAAAAATGGAACTAGAGAAATCGAAAAGAGATAATTTCCCTAGAAAAGATTTTAGAAGAAATCCTGATCCTCAAGGATCACAGAAGATAATTAAAAATGAAGATCAAAAAATTCCAACACCCTTCAAAAGTGAAAACTTCATTGGAGAGGAGGATTTAGGAGATTTTGAAGAAATCGATGAAGATATTAATAATCTTGGCGACGATAATAAATCACCTTATTTATCGAGACAGGATTACGAAGCATCTTTAAATAAAGAAATTACATCAGAAGATCATGTTAACAATAATATGTCTGAATATTTCACATATCAAGATATCGCAGATGACATCATAGCTGAACTATAGGGAAAATATAATTTAAGACTGAGGAATAAAAGTCTCCCAAATGTTCTGACAAAAAAGATTTTGCCAAGAAGCGAAACCGATGAGGCAACTCTAAAAGTTGTTGATAAACAACCTGCGAAAAGAAACATAGTTGATACACAACTTGTCCAGTCAGAACCAGTAGAAACACTCCCTGTGAAGACACAAGCTCCTATAAATGAAAACAAGTCCACACCACAATGAAAAGCTGAAAAGAAAGGAATGGAAGCCCCGAACATCGAAAATGACAAGGCCCTAGGAAATTTTAATTTGGAAAACGAAATAAATAAAATCAAAATTCCTATTCCCCTTGTTGAATTAGCTAAAAATACCATATATAGAAAACAAATCACCAAGATGATTAACTTTTCCGAAGACAAAAGCCAAGCCGACGTCATCAACTTAGAAGATGATAAACCAAACATAGTCTTTGGTCCACACTTCGAAGGTGCGAGAGACATTGTGGCCCTCTTTTATATTACATTAACCCTGTTTGACCACCTTCTCTATAACTTTATGTTGGATTCCTTAGCTTCCCACAATGTGATGCCAAAGGAAATTATGGAAAAACTTGGTCTTGAAATCACAAGGCCCTATGGTGACTTATATTCTTTCGATTCGAGGAAATTCAAATGCATAGGTATGATGAAGGACCTAGTAGTAGGTTTGGCTCAAATACTTGCTAAAAGTATTCTTATGGATGTAGTGGTTGCTGACATTCCCCCAAAGTATGGTATGCTATTATCTAGATCATGGGGTGCAAAGCTTGGAGGATCTCTCCAACTGGATATGACATACACTACAATTCCAGTTTTCGGAGGATAATACACTCGTCTTTACAAAGAGACTAGGTTGGCATTTACTGTAGGTGATCCACATAACCCGAACAATCATCCAGTTTATATTGCCAACCAAGACTTAGGAAATTGTATATTATCTATTGATGACGATTTTGAAGTAGATGTAGACGATAATTGTATAGAAGAAAAAATTGAAAAAAAAGAAATAGAGAAAAATGTATATAGCACTGGTGTATGGAAAATGTATTTTGATGGTGCCTCATCTTTCCTTGGAGCCAGAGCAGGAGCACTTCTTGTGGCTCCCAATGATCAATTTGTTATTCCTTTTTCATATAGGCTTCAGTGGAATGTGGATTGTACAAACAATGTATGCGAGTATGAAGTTTTAGTGCTGGGATTAGAAGCTGCTAGGAGGATGAAAATTAATAAACTTGAAGTCTTTGGTGACGTTGATTTAATTATAAAACAAGTGAATCGGAAGTACCAAGCTAAGTATCCTAGATTACGGTCCTATAGGAATTGTGTTTGGGATTTAATCGAGAACTTCTTCTCATATGTGAATTTTCATTTCGTCCCAAGATCTGAAAATCAACAGGCTGATGCTTTAGCCAAAGATGCATCAACTTTCACACCCCCAACTGCTTTTAAATTAAAATATCACATACAAATGAGACATCGCCCTTCGATACCAAATAACACACAACATTGGCAGGTCTTTGAAGATGATGAGCAGCTTCGAAATTTTTTAGAATCATTAGATGAATTTGTAGAAATGCATACCAATCAAGAAAATCAAAATGATCCCATTTGGATCATGCAAGAGGGGGAGGATTCTAAAGAGTTTCACGATAAAATTTCAAATCACCAAATTCTTGTTCTCAACAACAACCAGATTCCCAAGGGTCTAATTCCTTTGGAAAGACTATTTAATCAAAATGATATCCCTTCAAAAACCACCCTACAACCCCAACTAGAGGAGGTTGAAGATTGTAATATAGAAACTAAAGAAAATCCCCGAATGGTTAAACTATCCAAATATCTTTCAACAGAAAACAAAAATAAATACACGGAGTTGTTAAGAAAATACAAAGATGTTTTTGCATTGTCGTACAAAGAACTGAAAACATATGACACTTATGTGATCGAACATAAGATACCCCTCAGACCTGGTGTCAAACCTTTTAAACAAAAACTCTGACAAATTAACCCCATTTTATTACCTGTTATCAAACGAGAAGTCAAAAAACTCCTTGATGCTAAGATAATTGTACCACTGAGATATTTTGATTGGGTAGCTAATTTGGTCCCGTTTAGAAAGAAAAACGGGGAAATTAGACCATGTGTCGATTTTAGAAATCTTAATAAATCTTCTCTCAAAGATAATTATCCTCTACCTAAAATGGACCATGTTCTTGAAAAAGTAGTAGGAGCTAATAGGATGTCAATGATTGATGGATTTTCAGGTTACAATCAAATTCCCATCAGTGATCTCGATAAAGAAAAAAATGCATTTACCACTCCTTGGGGCACATTTATGTAGGATAAAATGTCGTTTGGATTGATGAATGCAGGTGCTGCTTTTCAACGTGCAATGGATATTGCTTTCATTGGTGAACGAGACAAATTTGTAGTCATCTATTTGGATGATCTTACTGTTTTTTCTAAATCGGATGAAGATCATCTGATTCATTTCAAACAAACATTTGAAAAATGCCGCAGGTTTGGTCTATCCTTAAATCCTAAGAAGTCTCATTTCACTATGCAAGAAGGAAAGTTATTGGGTCACATCGTATCTTGAGATGGAATTAGAATTGACCCTAAAAGAGTAGAAGCTATAGATACAATAGTTATTCCTAGGAATGTGAAAGAAATTCAATCATTTTTAGGAAAAATAAATTTATTGAGAAGATTTATTCCTAACTTTGTTGAAATTGTGAAATTGATTACAGATATGCTCAGAAAAAATAGTGAAGTAAAATGGACAGCAGAAGCTAAAGCATCCTTTGCCCATATCAAGAAGTTTATAAGTGAGGCGTCGGTACTAGCGAGCCTTGATTATCTCAAATATTTTCTTATTTTTTCATTTGCCTCTGAACACACACTCGCTATTGTACTCCTTCAAAAGAACAAAGAAGGTTTCGAGCAACCGATAGCCTTCTTTAGAAAAAGTCTCTGAGATGCTGAAGTCAAATATAATATAATGGAAAAGCAATCATATGCTATGGTAAAAGCATTGAAAGATTTCAGAACTTATGTTTTACATTCTAAGGTGATTGCATATGTACCCACTAGTTCTGTAAAAGATATTTTGGTTCAAGCAGACAGTGATGGAAAAAGAGGAAGATGGCTTGCCAAAATTCAAGAGTTTGACTTGGAGGTTAAACCGACAAAATTGGTAAAGGGACAAGGCTTAGCTAAACTTTTAGCTAAATCCAATTTCAGAGCTCTTGGGATAAACAACTCTCAGGAGGAGGAATAATGGGTAGACGTGAATGAACTTGAGGACCAAATAGCTGAAAACAGAATCGAGGAGAAATTCACATCATCAAATTGGTACAAGGACATAGTAACATACTTACTGACATTGAAATGTCCAACTGACTTATCTCCATCCAAAGCTAGAATGCTAAATTTGCATGCAATCAAATACTATATTTCCGAAAAACGATTATATTGGAAAGCCCCGTTTGGCTTCCTCTTGGTCTGTCTGGTCGAGTCGGAAATAGAAGAAGTTATAGGTCAATTTCACGAAGGAGTATGTGGAGGACACCACGCTTGGAGGGCTGCGGCATATAAAATCCTGAGGGCTGGTTATTACTGGCCCAAAATTTTCCCAGATGTCAATGCTAAGGTACGATCTTGCAGCCCTTGCCAATTTTTTGCAGGAAAACATAAACTACCAGTGATGCCATTGGTCCCAGTCAAAACAGAAGCTCCTTTTCAGCAATGGGGACTATATTTCATAGGTGAAATTAATCCTCATTCTAGTGCTCAACACAAATGGATCCTAACCGCTACAGACTATTTCACCAAATGGGTGGAAGCTATCCCAACAAGAAAGGCTACTGATTCAGTGGTTATAGACTTCTTAGAAGAAAATATTTTGTCTAGGTTCGGTTGTCCCAAAAAGATAGTCACAGACAATGTGCAGGCTTTTAAGTCTATGGAAATGGTCAGCTTTTGCCAGAAATATAATATTGTGTTGGGTCATTCCACAACATACTATCCTCAAGGAAATGGTCTGGCAAAATCTTCAAACAAGAGCTTAATCAGTATAATCAAGAAAGTGTTAAACGAAAATAAAAAGTCTTGGCATTTGCATTTAAAATATGCTCTGTGGGCAAATCGGATAGGCACAAAAAAGTCTATCGGTACTTCTCGCTTTCAAATGGTATATGGAATAGATGTAGTGTTGCCTATAAACCTAGCACTTCTTGTAATGAAACTATGGCAAGACGAGAAGGAAGAATCGAATCCTCTCACAAGAAGGATAAACCAGCTGATTGAAGTTCGGCAGCACAGGGCGGTAGTGGATGAAAAGTTGCAGAAGTACCAGGATCACATAAAGGTATTATTTGATTGTAAAGCCAAGGATAGGAATTTTCTCCCCAGGGATCTGGTTTTGAGATGGGATGCTCGAAAAGAGGATTCGGGAAAAAATGGTAAATTCGATCATATTTGGTACGGACCATTTAAGGTAGCATCTCCTGAAGGAAAAAAATCATTTTTTCTTGAAAATTTGGATGGTAAAATCCTAAATGCCCCTATCAACTGGCATTTTTTAAAACATTATATGGAATAATTAATTTCTAGAAATTTTCATTGTATATACCGTTTTGTTTTTTATTTTCATAATTTTCTTTAGAAAGTCTATTCTCATTTTGTAAATAAATAAAAATAAAATAAAATTAGTTAAGTTTTTATACCAAAAAACTGATATTTTTAATATTGTTT
>ML812477.1:84169-121513 GCA_009831015.1 Picea engelmannii
AAAGGATGAAGATGTTGAGGCCTTTCTTTGTGCTATCTCAATCATCCAACCAGATTGGATAATAGAAGCAAGGGATGAATGGAAAAATGACGAAAAAGTGTGGACTCTCATTCAAAGGTTGCAGCAGGATTCCAGTGCATCAGGATTCCAGTGAACATTTAAGTGGGGTAAAAGGAGGTTTCCCCCTCGAAGAGGCTTATTATCTGAAATTATCTCTTTTTCAAGGCGTTGAGTACTTTTCCTAAGGTTTTTCTATGCTATATTGATGTTTGGTTCTTAACATCGACCCATTCCCTCCCAAAGCCAAAGGAAAGCAACATCTTCCAAGAAGTTTTATCATTCGATCATAGGCTTTAAACATATCCAGTTTCATCAATATCCCTATTTTTTTAGACACTTTGAGGGAATGGATTTCCTCATGGGATACCACTATCCCATCCAAGATATGCCTACCTTCCACAAACCCCCCCTGCTCTTGTGAAATGAGGTTGGGGAGGATAGGTTTATGCCTAGAAGCTACCAATTTAGAAACTATCTTATAAATGACATTACAAAGGCATATAGGTCTAAAATTATCTGCAAAGTTTTCTCCTTTGATATTGGGGATCAAAGTGATGATGGTAGTATTGAATGATTGAAGGATGGATCTGGAGCTACAAGATTCCTCCACCACTTCCCAAATATGCTTTCCAAAAAATAGCCAACCTACTTGGAAAAAATCGATAGTGAATCCAATAGGTCCTAGGGATTTTATTGGGGCCATGCTCTTCACTATACCTTCTACTTATTCTAAGGAAACCAACCTCATCAAGCTTAGGTTCTATCATGGGGAAACCAACTTGGGAATGGCCTCAACGATTTTGGAGATATCCTCATTCTTTTTTACCTCTGGTTAGGAGAAGAGATTCCTATAATAATACGTTAACACTTCCTCAATGTCCTCTTGTTTCTCTTTGATGTTACTATTATGGGTTCTGATAGAGGCTATTATGTTTCGGCTCCTCCTTTGGAGCAAGGAATTGTGGAAGAAATTGGTATTCTTATCCCCTACTATGAGCCAATGGATTTAGGATTTATTCTTCCACAACATCTTCTCCTATAACTCGTTTATCCATATTTTCTTTAATTTCTTCATATCTATTGCTAAGATCCTCCAAATGTGTCCCCTAGATCCCTTTCTTTTGGATCTCTTTCATTTCTTTCTCTAGTTTTCTCTTTGCTTCGAAAATATTTCTGAATATCTCTTTTTTCCATTTCTTTATGCACATACAAACATACTTGAGACTCTGTTGGAACTACAACATCTTGGTGACATAAAGGTATTTTGGGCCTTTCCACCAAACAACTAGGTTTGAGAGGAAGTTTAGATGATCTAGCCAAAATTTGTCAAAACAAAATGGTTTCGTCCCCTACTTCAAGACCTGTTTTCATTCCAAGACTATGGGCCAGTGATCTGAGCCATAGTATGGGAGGACATATGTTGATAGGTACTGCTTAGAATGGAAGAAGTTTTCAGAGATCAAAAACATGTCTAGGCGAACCACAATCCTATAAGCATTTCCCCTCTTATTGTTCCAGGTGAAATATCATTTCTGGTTGATACATCTATTAATCTCAGACTCTCTATGAGTTCTCCAAATGTAATACTCTCGAGGTCTATTCTTAGAATACCCCCCTTACTTTATAAGGGGGTATTGATCATGTTGAAGTCCCCCCCCCCCCACTATCCATATTTTATTTTGCAGGGTGGAGCCTAAAAACAATTAATTCATGCATGAAGCTCCTCTTGAGACTAGGGGACTGGGGTCCATAAGAATTCGTGACATACTCCATTTCCCCTGTACCTTTGACCTTGAATTTCAAGGTGAGCAACCTATTTCTGGCCGCAGGATCCTCCATATTTATGTAATCCTGATCCCAAAGGGTGGAAACCCCACCTGATTCCCCTTCATCTTTGATCCATCTTGCCTCACATCCTAGAAAAATTTTCTGAGTAATTCTTTTCAAGTTTTCTACATCACATTTAGTTTCTTGTAGCATTATTATGTCATCCTTATCCTAGGTGGTCTACTCTTTAACATTCTTCGTTTTGACAGAGCATTCATACCTCTAATATTCCATGATGTAATGTTCATATTTAACATTTAGGTTGGGAGGGAAAATAGTAATTGGGAGACAAACTACTTGGTCTGAATTGACCATTAAAGCCCCTTCTTCTATTTTTTGTTTGTTGGGGTTTCCTTCCCTTTGTTTTTTCCTGACCATGGCTCTTCTTTTGCAACTTGAGGAGGTTGGTCTTTATTCCCAAGTTTCCATAGGTTGTTGATGTCAATCCTTGATTGTTGCTTATGGATTTACCCTTTAACATATTTGTTTGCAGTTTCCTTAGTTGAGATATTGTGAGGTTATTGATCTTTTGATCTCCATGGGCCTCCCGGAGAGCTGGAAAGTCCACTCCAATTTACTTGAGTTCCATGTCTTGGGTCATATCTGATTCTAATTCCTCATTTGTGTCTGTTCCCGATCCTTGGTTTTCCATCATGACTACTCCCTCACCTATAGTTTGATCCTTCCCTAGGTCTGTGTCTATTCTACGCTTATTGATTAAGTCTTCCCTAGTTCCCTTCCCTTGCTTAGTTTCCTCCTTTTGCATATTTTTATCCTCGACGTCGAGAGCTTCACTAGGTTCCCCTGCTAGAATCTGAAAGTTTTTAGTCAGGTTCTTGATCTGGGATACAACTAGTTGTTTAGGTGGACGTCTCCCCACTTTCCTCTTTCTTGGGATCTTGGTGAAGCCTTCCAGATCAGTCTCTTCTTTTTCTTTATTTGTTGGGTTAAGAGTTTTTAGGGGGAAATCCCTGAAAAGATGGCCATAAACATGACATTTTCTACATCAAAAGGGTATATTCTCATAATCTAAAATTGAAGCCATTCTTTGTTCTAGTAGGACACTACTATCGACTCTGAGAGAGCACCAACTATGTTCATATTGACACATGTTCTATCGTAAGAAATATACCTTGTCTCCTTTGTTACTTATGAGACTTTGAAAAAAGGTCCTAAAGTGTTACCTATTCCCTCAAGGATCTTAGAATCCCAAAAATCCCTTGGTAAGGAGGACATCATTATCTAGACAAAGGAGGTTGTGAAGTATTCCTTCTTAGGAGAAAACCGCTCTGTCCAGAATTGTAGATGCAACCCTGTTGAGTTAAAGAAATAGGGGCCCTCCTCAAAAAATTTGTCCCACTCCCTGAGTTCCATGAACACTGTTGTGAAAAACCCCTTTGACCCCAACTGTCGGTCAATCTTACCCTTAACCTTCCATTTGGAATTTATCCACAATTGTAATTCTTTCTTGGATGGCTAGATCCCCATAAATTTCCCGATTAAGGCATGATCCCTCATCCATTGAATATAGTTCCCAATTTCGTTCAAGGTGACCTTGTACTTGGGATTTTCACTTGTCTTAGACAAACAACCGTTCTACAACTACTTTTTCTAATTTATCTTATTTGTCTCTTTCCCATCCTTGGTCTGGAGCTTTGTCTACCCATCGTATACCCCAACCATCTCAACATCTCTACCCCTTCTAATGGGAGCCACTTTGACAACTTCTTTAAAGGATTTTTTGGCGGTACATGACGCACCTTCCTTAGGATCCAGACTTGACTTGGGATCTTCCATCCTTGCTACAAGAACCAACTACCCACCTCGAACCTCTACCACATCTCCCCCAAGCAGGGAGAAAAGCATCCCTTCGTGTGTGAAACCCAAGAACCTCAACTTGCACCTTTGGCCTCCATTTTTCTTCTCCGAAATCCGTTTCTAAGAGAATTATTTATTACACGGATCTTATTACTCTCTTACTTTTCACCTTCTTTATCATTGAACATTACTACTTTGTTACTATTCACCTTATTCATCATATAACTTTTGATGTGACATTTTTATACAACTCTCTAAATTATAGATGATATTTTGCTAGACAATAATTCAAAAAATCTTTCATATAATATAAATACCTATCAACTTAATTATAATTATAATAGATTACCAAACCAATAAAAACCACATCAACCTATAACATAAAACCTCTTATCATTTATTTCATTTCTTGGTTAAATAATAGGCATGGTATCTCTGGACCTCAAATTCGTTGCTTACTTCCAATAGTTTATTACATTTCATTATAGTTAAACACGAAAGTAAACAGATCAATTGAAAACCAAATATCATTCCTTGCATAGTAAGCCTCTAATAGAATTTAATAAAAAAATTCTGAATTCATTAGTTCTATTTGGATTGTAATATATGTGTGTGATGCCTTGGAATTAGGGTTGTTTGATATCTCTTGCATGCTCGAATAGGTGGATATCACTCAAAATATTGTACTAATATAAGACCAATATCTTCTTTTGAAAATGAATAGAGATTATGGGACTAAATTTATGGAATTGGATGGACTGTTCGGAGATTTTATAGCTATAAAATATATGGTATCCAAACTGCTAATGAAAAAATCTCCAACTTGGAAGTACAACACTGGGCATGCCTTTCAAACCCAACCTAGCTCAGTATCAGGTGGAACTCCATTATTTGATATTGATTTCTATTTGGTTTTTATTATTATATTTTGATACAGGATAGGCTTGAAACAGAGGAAAAGCGAGAGCATTGGCCAATAATTTAATATGGATGTTATGTGGAAATTAAGTACATGAGAGAGACCCAGTCTCGTATTGTCACAAATTCTACCCATTATGTCAAAAATTTGACTGCAGTGATGATGTACTTTCCTTCAATTCTGTTTGTTATAGTTGTGAATGCTCTAATGAACTCTATATCTAAATCTCAAAATCCATTTGTGATCAAATCGAACATTTCATCTCTTTATAAGGACTTTTCCATTCTTTTCCCTCTGTCACATGTACTTAAGTGCATGAGAGAGACCCTGCCCAACTATCAGGTTTAAGGTTCAAAACCCAAAAGAGGATCACAAGTCATACGTTTCTCCTCAACAACATTTGTTGATATTCTGAATGATCCTTGTACAAAATCATATTTTCTTTCTTTTGCTGAATCAACAAGTCAGGTATTCTCTTTCTTTTGTTGATTTGATTCAGATTTTTATTTTTGTCTTTTTCTCCATAGTGATCATACTTTAATTTTCCTTTTTATTTAGTCAACTAAAACATAGTAACCATTTTATTTTCTCACACGGGTTGAAGGCATATTGAAACCAAAAAATGTTTTCTCTCCCCCATTCTAGGAAATATGTAACAAATGAAAACAACCACTGATAAAAATCTCACTACATTGCACATTATGTAGCCAACAAACAACATCCAGCTATGAACATTAGCTAGAATGCACTCTTGAGACAGTTGTTGGCATCATTGAATGTATTCTGCAGAAGCCACAACTCGAGACATGCTGTCGAGTAATTGCTGAAACCACATTTGAGCAATACATACAAAGTATTTCATCAACAGTGTTTCATCTGTGTCGCTTGTGTCAAAAAGGAATATTCACGTTGACAATAGACAATATTGTTACTGACATTAAGAAACTGTAGAAAAATTAATTTGTTCCAAGAAACAAACAATCTTAGCTCATTATATTTTGTTATCTGAGAGCTCATTAGTTTTTTTGTTACAACAATCTTATCTCACTAGTATTTTGTTATCTGAGCTCATTAGATTTTGGTTGTCTCTGACTACGCTTGTCTTTCGTAAGATACTTTATTATTATCCTATCATGAAGATAGATATTATGTACAGTTATATTATTATCCTATCACGAAGATAGACTATGTACAATGTCTTACAGTTTGACACTTAATAATATAGTAGACATTTCAACCCTTTTTGAATAATCTCATTAGTTTTACATACACTTAATCATTTTGTTTTACTTTTAAACGTTTTTACTTTATAATGTCAATGCAGTATGTTTAATGTCTTTTTTAGTAACTTAACTTTTGCATATACCAATGTATAATAACAATGCCTTACAGTTTGACACTTTCTTATGCATAATAATAATGACTTACATTTTGACACTTGACAATTGTTATTAATGAAATGATTTTGTTAAATCTCCTTCTTTAAATCAAATGATTTTGTTAAATCTCCAGAATTTCATTCATAGAGACAAAAGAAGAAATTATCTCTCCCTTCTAAATATAAGCAATTCAATGTTAGTTCAATGCATGTATCATTGTTAGTACAATGTTAGTAGCAGTTAAATGCCAGTTTAATAAGTTTCAAATCCCTAGTATAAGCTCTATTAGCTAGAATGTAAGAATCAACAATTGAAATAGAATGTCGGCAAAATGGCAATACAATATTGAAATATTAGTTTCAGTATAAAAGAGTTAGTTATGGGCAGGTGAATGCTAACATTAGTGCAATTAAGAAGAGGCTAGTAAAATAAGGCTAAACGTAAGTATTAGAGCTTTAACTCGAATGCAAGAATCAACAATTTAATGATAGAATGCCATCAATTAAATGCTATTTTCAAATTCAATACTAACATCAACTAGAATGCTAGTTTCAGTACCTTAATACTCTAACTATTCCTAAAAGCTTTGTTAGAGGAGAACCTAATACCTAAGGAAGCGTCCTTTACTAAGTAGAGTATAAGATTGATATAGTATACGGTTTCTCTTCCTCTTGTTCCTAAGTTCAACCTATCTAAACCTAGATCAGAAAAAGAAGAGCTCCTAACTAATCCCTTTGAGTTAGATGAAGAGATATCCCTTTATTTCTTGTAAAAATGAATTGAAGAGTTATAAGACTACTTACTAATCCCTAATTCATTCTAAAGAGAATAATATCCTTATAGTTTCAGTTTCAATGTTAGTGTCAGTACAATGAGCAGTTATTCAATGTTAGTTTAAATGCTCGTTTCAAAGCTATAAGCTTGAATGCCAATACTTGAATATCGATATCAATTTCTCTTTTGATTAGCTCTTTAAGAACCTGCTTCTTTAAGTTTCTTCACTTGCTTGCTTTGAAATTATACCCTTAAATAGAGATTCTATACTGGTTCATGGAACAATTAGAGATTTGAATGGAAGAGTTAGAGCTTTGAAAGCCATACTAATTTAGTTAAGATAAAATGATAAGCACTTGTTCAGTAAAATGAGTAAAATGAGTATTGCTTGGTTATGAGTACAATGATAAGCAATTAGAGGAAAATAAACTTGTATTAGTATCGAGGGCTAGTATTGTTTGGTTATGAGTAAAATGATAAGCACTTGTTCAATATTTCTTGGTTATGAGTAAAATGATAAGCAATTAGAGCAGCCTTAGCTTCATTAGCAAAACTATATAGTTCTGGATCCAACCACCAGCATGCGGGAGCGTTTGCATTTCTCAGGTGAGGTGATCATCATGCTATTTCCAATTCACTAAATTTCAATTGTTATCTGAGTACATTGATTTTTCCTATATAGTCATATTCGACTTAACCACAAATGCATATATTTGAATTTTAAATGGATATACACAACTAAAAATGGCCAATTTTTTTGACATATGTATTTACCTTTTTTATTTTGACATATGCTTGGAGAACATTTTTCATTTGAATTTTAAATGGATATGCAGAGCTAAAAATGGCCATATTGCACTCTTTATCTACGTGAGCTAAAAATTGGCTCACTTATTTATTATCAACGCGACATTGGTGATAACACTTATTTATTATCAACGTGGCATTGGTGGTAATAGGACTCTATGTTAATGTATGTTTAATTATGTTAAGCCTATACTTGAGTAAATATAATGCTTACAACATATGTATAGTCGTTAGTACATCATTATTTTATGTGCCTCATAGAACTCAAACTAATATGATTGAAATCGTTGTGTTGGGTTATGTTTCGAACCCCAACTTTTTAGGATGTTATAGATGTAATGGGAAGAGAGGAATATAATTCCTTACTCCGAGCAAGTTATAAAAAGTAGAATAAAAGATGTTGATATTGATGAACGCTTGACGAACCATATATTGATTGGTACGATGCTTATAATTTAAATTAATAATGATTAGTACATTTTGTTAATAAATTGAACTTGTAACAAACATTGAATTTTATTGACTAGAATTAAATAATCCAGGAAGAATATTGGAATACTATTTTCTTGAGTTACTAGCTCAGTTGAATTAGCGCGTATAACACTCAATCTTCGTGCAAGAGTGTATAGCCTCTTTAATAGTGTATAGTTTTCTTTATATACTTCGTAGTTTTGTCTTATGAGTGAAGCGAAATTGCGCATTTTGTATTTAGGGTAGATTTGATTAAAAGAATTGTATGTTTCCTCATTATAATTTAAGGACCTAGACTCAATATGGAAATTGAGTGGGTCTTATTACGTAATTTTTTCATCCTTGCTTAATGGACCATTCTTGATTTTCACCTTGTCATTGTATATGTAAAATAAAATATATATAAAAAAAAAAAATCTTTGGATAGCTTAGCTTAGCTTGTGTTGTAAATGAGGGTTTTTACATATGGTATCAGATTGGGTTCAAATCTGCGACAACGGACCCGTTTTTCCTTCCATTGTTTTGTTTTATAGTTAAAGATGTATCGCTGATACAAATTTGGATTTGTTCATGACAGGTATCATGGTCAGAGGACACAAGATGAGTAGACTACATGGTGTGGGAGGAAGAGGTACTCTTCAAGACCATCCACGCATGAGGGATCGACTCCACTTGGAGAGGAGCATACTACAGAGCAGGAGCATGTTGTTGTGGGAGATGTAGTAGGTATGATGAGATCCTTCTAGAGGATGTCAGAGGCGTTGATCAACCACTTGGATCAAGATGAGGGAAGATATTCTGTGAAAAACACACTCCAACAAGTAATAGTAGTATATACATAGAACTCGAGAAAGTGAAGTTTCTCAAGTTTTGGGGTGCCATAGATGGCTTAGACGTCGATGCATGGTTGGAGAACATGGATATGTGCTTTGGACTACGCGATTACAACTCCAACATGAAAGTTTGCATGGCGGTATTTCAATTGAAAGGGAGTTCTCTTCTTTGGTGGAAGACACTCTTACCTCAACTAAATATTCCCGTTGAAGACATGTCATGGGAATTGTTCGAGGAACGATTGCGAGAGAGGTACTTGTCTGATGAATTCATTGAGAGCCAACTTAATGAGTTCAATGTCTTACAATAGGGTAGTCGTACGGTACCAGATTATGAGGCAAGGTACATGGAGCTACTTAGATATTCTCCACATCTGAACACTGAAAGGTTAACAAGTTTGTGTTCGGCCTCAACTTCAACATTCGTGCGAAAGTGAGGATCTTGATGCCTCACACATTGCACAATGTAGTTTAGAAGTCCCTCATTGCTGAGGAAGAGCTGAATAGTGGGGGTAGGGCAGGACTCCTTCTATATAGACAGGACAAGCACCACATAGATCATCATAGCATCAGACACCAGACAAACAGACTTATGGGCACTATGATATGCCTAAAGGACTTGTATTCTTGACACCGCACCGAAAGACTCCTCATTAGAGGCCTCCTAAAAAAGAATCACATCAACATCAATAGAAGCAACAACAATAATTTAGATCTGGTCCATAAAACAGACCAGTACAATAGACTCTTCGGCCAACAAATTCTACTTCTCGGACTAGGAGCACCGTGTTGAGAACTCAATACACCCTAAAAGGTCTACATAAAATTTCACTTTTTGGGTACCACTTGATCTTTTGGCATTGTCTGATATGAAAATTGTGTCCTTTTCTTATCATTTTGATTCTCATTAAGTCTTTAAAATCTTGATTTGACATATGGAAATCATTAACTTAAAAGACTAATATCTAAATTAGAGAAATGACAGTCAAATTTTTCCCGGACGCGCTTAAGAAATTGTGCCATCAGAAAGGGTTAAGCATGAAAGAAAATGCTAGAGAGAACCAAAGTTGCCAAGCCCCGATCTTCGTCGGCGTCGACCAACAGATGTTTTCTTTTGTGAAAGAAATTCACCAAGGATATCTCCGATGACCGGTTCTCTCGGCATCAGTGAAAGGTTGAAAGAATAAGCAATGAAATAATGAAATAATAATCGCCAATCATCGACTTCCGAAATGTTTTTGGTATCGAAATATTCAAAGGATGATAACCTACAAAGAAACTGCGCGCTAGTTTTCCTGAAGGACGATCCTCGATACTCACCCGACATTGGCAGTTGCAATGCCGAGATCAGTTAGTGTATTTGACTTAAACAAAGTCTCAAGTCTGACCATTACCCACGAATTGATTCCTAGGTTTTATTTAATGAGTCCCGAGTCAGTAGCGCCATGTCAACATCAATCGGCGTCGGGAGTTTTTGTTAGGGAAATATCAACCAAGACACTAAGCAACTCAGAGCTACGTTAATTATAAAATCAAGGCTAAGTTACAAGAAGCTAAGACAAGAACAATTTTTTATGCACGAGGAGGGAAACGATGCATTCAATTGCTATGACTTGAATCCTTTCGAAAAAATTTCGAAGTTGTATATATTAAGATTCCCGTTGGATTCAGGTTACATACAATAAACACTACCAACACCTTTTTGGCCAGTCGACCTGGTCACATTGAGGACGTGAATATATTCACAAAAAATGGGGAAATTTACCAAAAAATTATGCATCACGTCCGAGAAAAGAAAACAATGTCCTCCATTCATGTCTCTTCTGCGTGTGGATTTTCTCCTGGACTGCTCGGCACTCCTTGGGGTGTTTTCATGTTCTGTTCCTCTGATACCCTTTGAGCTTCATGTAGCTGGATGATCATATATCGTGCTTCCCAAAGTTGTCTTTTAAGCCAGGTTGCATTACCTTCACAACCTTGCAATGTCGACACCTCAAGATTCTTTGTTGCCAACTACCGTCGTAACTCCCTATTCTCCTGGTAAAGTTTAGCTATGGAAAGTTGTGCATGTTCTAGCTACTATTTAGGATCTCGAACGTTTGAACCCAAGGTTTCCATCCTTCTTTTTCCGCTCCTGCTTCCCCGACTTGCGGTTTCAACTAGTTCAAGCTGAATAACACACATTAAGGACTCTTCAGCAGCTGATCGTGTGCACGGTTCGACCGGGTTTTGATTTTCTCCAACTTACTTGTTTTTTCGAGGCCTCCCTCTCCTCGACAGTGTTTGCTGAGAAGGCAGTGCATTCTCCAACCTGTGTCCTCCCGGCGTGGTTTCTTCCACTTTGGTATTTGCACGGAGTGACACTATAGCTCCTTCATGAAGGTCATAATTTTCCTTTGGAACCTCAAGAATACTTGCTGCCAATAAGAATGAGTCCCAGGCATGTTGGGGCTTAGGACTAGCACTTTGATTGCCTCGAAGACCCTGACCCACATTTTGAGGAGATCCCATGGCGCGACAACGTATTTTAATAGATGTCTGTAACTGGACAAAAGACCATAAAACAAAGATTGATCAAATTGGGCTCACAAGACAAATGTCCACTAGTGCATAAGCTCAAAGAAATGAATAGAACTCTTACAAAGAATCCATAATTTACAACAGAGCGGGGAAGCGAGCTGGAACGTGCAAGGGGACACTGAATGCCTTGCGACAGGACATTTCAAAGAATTATTGTGCCACCTCTGAGCGATGGGTATGACCCAAGGCATGCGAGATGCAGTCGATAGGAATTATGGAGGATGTGTGGTATGATCATCTTGATTCCTTTCATTTCCCCCAGCCTCCATAATGAGTTGATGATGGTCGATGCACTTGCTGATGCAACTCCAGTGAGAGAAATCTACCTCGATCAGAAGCATTTAACGACTTCACTTATAAAAGTATCTGATATTTTGGTAACTTACTCATACTTTTGGCACATGTTCAGCTCTGAAATCCTTTCCCTACCCCAAGGGCCAACTGGCCTTTGGCATGACTATGAATCTCATGTTTTTCGTACTCGATCTACCATGCTGTGGCGTGCAGATTTAACTCACCCCAATTGAAGAAAATTGTGGCACCAACAAAGACGATGAAGGTAATCCGAAAGGTTCCAGAGATCATGTAAGTATCAAAAACCATGATTAGCGAGATTTACAAGTATGCACTAGTCAGTTTTTCTTCCCGCTTACATTTTTTATACATTTTGCCGAGTATTGTTTTGTAAGCAATTTCTAAAAAACGATTTTAATCCCGAGTGCAGGAAAATATCTCTAGCTACTGAGAAACATTGTCTACGTGACTTCACTGAGGAATCCAAGAGAAACCAAGTCCTAAAATAAACAAAGTGATGAAGGATATAGGACCCCCCGAGTTTGGCAACCCCGACAACTTCATCGACTTATGTGACATAGTCGGATCACACGCCAAGCAGGATTCACTATGGGCCAAAGAGCTAGCCAAGGTGACTGATATGTCGCAAGGATAAGTGCAAAAATTTATGGAACACCCGATGAAGGCTCAAACTGTGCTACAACAGTTAAACACCAGTCTAGTGAAGTATCAAGTGCATGCAGTGGAGATCAGAGGATTCTACGTGGCTCTGATGTAGTAGCAGAGGTTTCCATGGGCCCAAACTTGCGAGGATTTGTTTATCAGTTGGTCAGAGTATGAGGAAAGTCACCCTTTCAACTGATATCTTGAGTTTACTGTTAAAGAAATTGTTAGAAGAGGACACCACGTGGTGAATTTTGTTTTGTTCAAACTACATTTAGCTGTTATTTTTAGTTGGATTTTATGTTATAAATAACAACATCGACCAATTAGTTATGGTGGATGGTTGTTGAAAGAACTTTTTCTTTCTATTTGTTAAGAATTATTTTAAATCTCCCTTTGAATTGAGAAGTCCTTCTAGACCAGAGACAAGTTATTTTCATCAACTGCATGTGTGATTGGACGTGGAGAAGAACTATTTCCTATCATGTTTCATGAATGATACTATAATGAGTAAGAGAAATTAATTATGTTGTCAAGTTATCTGGTGCAATGTTTTGTTGTTCTTTACTTTAATGATGAAGATTAATCGTTGTGTTATTATGTGATGAATGATTATGGTAGATGAATTATTTTTCTTTCCATTATCTTATTGCATATGTTTTTTCTTTCTGGTAATTAGTATCTCATACAATAATTGGATACTCGCATGGTTAATGTATTAGTACTAGGCCTGTGGTGTAAAATTGTTGTCTTCATGCTTGAGTAGCAAATTATCCCAAGTTCAGCCTCTTCCCCTTAGTTAAGATTAATTCTATTTTTGTTTCCATGTTGGTTTATACCGGCTTACATCTCATATTGGTCCCACCCAAGAGAAAGTAAAAAAAAGAGATAGTCCAAACTGAAGGAAGAGACTTCACAAGAAAACGTAAAGCCCATCGATAATTTTACCGGATCACAAAATCTGGAGAACCATTCCACTATTAAACGTTGCAGAGTCTAATTGGGCCTTGGTGGCGGGTTTGGTTCCTACTATTGAATCAAGGGATTTAAGGCCCCATCAATAGAATTGGTGCTAGAAGGAGAGCTTGAGAATGAATGGCTGGATATATATTCTACAGAGTATTCCAAACAACCTATAGATTCAAAACAACCCACATGCATGGCTAGTCATTCCCAAGACAACCCACACACGTTGAGTACTCCTGAAATGAGTAACTCACCCCAGCCTGAGGAAGAACCTTTTCACCCTGAAATACCTTACTCTCTTCCTCACGAGGAGGTAAATCAATTTAGAAGAATCAAAAGAGCCTACTCCTGACAGATCGGTGCGTTGTCCTTATCTCCCATACTCCCTCGAAGAAAACAACAAAGCATGCCAGTGGTTAGTACTCTTGACGAGGTAGAAGACTTAATATATTTCACAATTACTGAAATCCAATATCCTCTTGATTTGATACCTGAAATGCCAGCCGACAATGTCTCTGAACCAGACAATTTTTCGGAAGAGGAGGAGTTTAACTCAGAGTCTGAAGATATGGAAGGAAACAATGACCATAATGATGAAAGGGGGAACCCAACTCTAAAAAATCAACCCTAGCTTTCTAGAGATGCTTTGGCCCTCCTAGGACTATTTCATAACCTTCCCCGACATCCAGAGAAGTTTCTTCCTAAGTTCAATCCCAAAACCTTTATATTTCCTAAAGATCATATCAAGAAATTTATACTAGCGATTAGGCTTATGAATGTCCAACATGAAGATGTAGTATGTAGAATTTTCCCCTATACGTTTGAAAATTCAGCTTCCACATGGTAATTCAATCTGCCGATAGGATCTATAACTAGCTAGATGAAGTTCCAGAAAGATTTTCTAAACAAATTTGCCAAAGAAACTACTATGGGAGCTCTGATGGCCGAGTTGTTCGCCGCCACCATGAGTTCGAAAGAAAGGGTCAAAGACTTCAATCAAAGATTCATGACCATCTTGAACAAGTTCCAGCTCGAAGCTAAGCCAACTCAGGAATTGAAAATCAAATTTTATGCTAACGCTCTCCGAGCTTCTATTTCCATGTTCGTGAAAAGAGTTGTTAAATGAACCCTAGCTAAGAATTTTGAAGAATCCAAAATGATAGAATTCCAGATGAAAGGGTGTAAAGAAGGTGAGGTTTATTTATTTAATAAAAAATCTCAACCTCCTCCCAGGAGAGGACTCCTTTTAACTAGACCCCTAGGGAAGCAAGCAGAACAGACTCCCGACAAGGGTAATGGAGACATAGAATATATACAACGCATGGTTAAGAAATTATAAAATGAGATCATAGACATGAAGAGAAACGTAGGGGAGGGAAACCAAGGCCAACAGACCTATAAGGCTTTCTTTAAAAGGAACCCACCATTCAAGGCGATTGAACCTCCCCCAGCTAACTTAAATATCAATCTAGGGAACATATCATCTGATTCTTTCTGTACGTATCGCCAAGAAAACCACTCTGAAAGAGACTTCCCTCAATGGGTTCATGCCATGAATTTGATAGCCAATCAGTTTCTAGATGAAGTCTCCCTGACCAAACAATCGAGCAGTTTAGTTATGAATATTGTTGACCAGGAGGAGATTGATCCACCACAAGATACAACCATGCTGATATGGGATCCCGACCTGATCATGCCTTTCGATGACCTATTTGAGTCTCAAGTGTTAGAAAAATAGGATCGTGGAGCAATAAAATAAAATAAATGCAGAAACAAAACACAGAAGATACACAATACAATCGAGACACAGATTTACGTGGTTCACCCAGTGTGGGCTACGTCCACCAAAGAAATTTCCAGGTCCTTCCTTTATTATTATCCAGCATATGAAGGGATACAACCTACAACAAACCCGCTGTAACTTCTGCTTCTTTCTCTCATAGTCTCCTATCTCAGAATACAATATTCGCCATCAACCATAGCTGCAATACATTTCCCTCATAAAAGAGGGTTTCCTTCTAGGGAAAAAAACCCTAACATAACTTCTACCATTAGATCTGTGACCTTATAATGAACGGTCCATATTTACAATGAAATTACAATATACATTTACAAGGTAATTTTTCCTTTGGGGGCTTCTCCCCTGAACCCCCATCGGGGGACACTGCCCCCGAACCCCCACTGGGGGCCTGCTTTCCCCCAGACCCCTCAGACCCCGCAGAGGGGGTACCCCCCCTCTACACTCCCCTGCGTGGAAGAGTGTACATACTTCTGGGGTGTAAATACTTCATGGGGTATAAACACAGCTGAAAGTAAAATACCTCTGAATCAGGGAGATAATCAGGCTCCACAACCAACATCAAGAACCACCCGTCGAGGTCTCGGTGGTGCAGACGTGTAGTAAAGGTCCACCTATCTCAAAAGATATCGCTGCTACCCAAAATTCAAGAAATAAGACAACTCTCGATCACCCGAAAGCACCTTTTTCTCCCAGTAAAAAACTTATAAGCATCCATACCCGAGAATCTCCCTCCCAAACTGGAATACAACATAATTGAATATTTGAAGAAGTTAAGGGCTAACATATCAATCATGGACATATGAAGGATCCCTCAACAGAAGGAATTCCTGCTACAAGATTTAAACTCAGTAGAAGACCCTACGACTGGCAATGGTCAAGAAAGAAATCTAGCTTCCACAGACCCAGTAAATAAAAAAACCGTGAATACATGTTCAAAAGATAAGAAGGGAAATCCTTTTGTCCCACCTTTCCTCTTAATGTTCGAATTTTTCGACAGGAACCTCCATAATTGTTTGGTATATTCGAGAGAATCTTCCAACGTCATGCCCTTGTCTATTTGCAAAAAAATAAATTTCATTCCTCTACAGAGCAATGAACATGTGATACAGCTAGACATGACACAGGTCAAAGTCATGGGAGAACTCAGGGATGTAATGATTAGAATAGTTACTCATCATAAATTTGTACAAGTGATTAACATCATCGTGGTAGACATCCCAGAGGCCTATGGGTTATTACTAAGTCGAGATTGGTCTGAGAAGTTAAATGGGTACTTTAGCACAGACTGGGCACACCTTTGGCTACCACTAAAGCAATACAAGAATATGATCAGAATCGAAAGGGAGAGATATCTGAAACATACAGTCATTGATCTAGAAAACCTGAATGGACCCTCATCCACAGATCTCCCCGTGATGGGAAATTATTCCTGCGATTCCCACTTCGGAAACTTTTCTCCTCTCTTATCCTTTGTCCCCCTCACTCAAAACTCTGAAATGGTTTTTCAAGAGAAATCCTCGATACCGACAGAAGACACCCTCTTCTGCCAAGACCCTGCATTAGAAATTACAGAACAAGAGATAAGAGAGCTAGAAAGTAATAAGGAAGAAGAAAAGGGTGATTGTCGTTCATAAATTTGGACCATATACTTTGATGGATCTAAATCGCAGGAGGAGTCAAGGGTAGGGTTCATCCTTATTGATCCAAAAGGTAAACATCATTTCCTGTCCTGTAGAATAGAATTCAAATGCACCAATAACACCACCAAGTATGAAGCTCTAGTACAAGGGTGAAAGAAAGCCATAGACTTGAATGTCAAAGAATTGAAAGTTTTCGGAGACTCAAAGATTATCGTTAAACAAGTAAGGAATACTATACATTGTAATTCCTCACACATGAAGAATTATCAGCAAGAAGTTCATAGGTTAATGGAGCATTTTTAAGCTTTCAATATTACTGTGATCCCCAGAGAAAAGAACATCCTTGTTGATTCCCTGGCCACAACTGCTTCAAGGTTGTCACCTCTGGGATACTATGAAGCCTCCCGATTCACTGTGGAACTACTCTACAAACCATCGGTGCCTAAAAATATCTCTAATTGGAAATTCTTTGAAGGATATGAACATATCATAAACTTCCTAACTAACCAAGACAATTTCAAAGATTTAGCCATTGACGATGAGGTATTCCAGGAGAAAGTGACAAAAACTAATCCTCGAACATGACAGCCTATTGAATAATCAAAATCTCACACCATATTAAAGGGGATAGCTAATCTAGAAAATCTGTTTGACCTGAAAGAACGCTTTAGGGGGCCTAAGAACGCAAAGACCGGTAGCTCTTGTCCCCTGCATGAAACTATAAATCTTGGAACCCTGAAAAATCCAAATAATGTGAATCTTGGCAAGACCATATCTAAAGAGGAGAGAAAGGCTTATCTCAAACTGTTTAGAAAATATCAAGATGTCTTCGCATGGTCCTATTGAGACCTGAAAACCTACGACACCTGGATCATTCAACACACTCTACCATTAAAAACTGAGGTGAAACCTTTCCAACATAAGCTCTAAAAGTATCATCCATCCTTGGAACCTCTCATGTATCAGGAATTAAAGAAACTTTTAGATTCCAAGATCATTTTCCAGGTCAGGCATTCTACATGGGTAGCAAATCTGGTTCCTGTGAGGAAGAAGTCTAGAGAAATTTGTTTATGCGTAGATTTTAGAAACCTCAACAGAGCTTCAAAAAAGGACAATTACCCAGTCCCACCAATGAAGAAACTCCTGCAGACCGTGTCTGGTTCGAAAATTTTCTCTCTACTAGACAGTTTCGTAGGTTACAACCAAATCCTGGTTTTAGAGGAGGATCATTTAAAAACTACCTTCTGAACCAAGTGGGGAACCTTCACTTATAAACACATGCCTTTTGGGTTAATCAATGCAGGAGCAACCTTCCAAAGGGCCATGGAAGTAGCATTTCAGGGACTAATCAACAAGTGTGTGGTAGTGTATCTAGATGACGTAACTAAGTATTCAAAGGACAAAGAAGAGCACATCCAACACTTAACTCAAATTTTCGAAAGGTGTAGGAGATACGGTATATCCTTAAATCCCAAGAAAACTATTTTTGGCATCAAGGAAGGTAAGTTGCTAGGCCATATTATATCTCAAGCAGGCATTCACATAGACCCAGAAAGGATTAAGGCCATATATCAGCTCCTGTTGCCTCACAACAAGAAAGCTATGCAGTATTTTTTCGGGCAAATCAATTTCATGAGGAAATTCACTCCCAATTTCACGGAAACTATCAAACCCTTACAAAATATGATTCACAAAGATGCTGAATTTAAGTGGGATGATGAATGAAAGGATGCTTTCAGCAATATTAAAACTGCTATATCCCGGGCCTCTATGCTATGAAGTCCCAATTTTAATAGGGATTTATTCCTCTATACTTTCATCTCCGACCAATCATTAGCCACACTATTGACTCAGAAGGATGACAACAAAAATGAATCTCTGGTGTCGTTCATGATCACTAATCTCTAGGGAGGTGAACTTAACTATCTTGTTGTTGATAAACAGGCCTATGCGGTATACAAGGCAGTAAAACACTTCAGGTCTTACATCCTCAAGAACCACACCAAAGTGATTGTTCCTCACTCTGCAGTCCAATCCTTGTTTACTCAGCAAGATATGGGGGAAAGAAGAGGGAACTGGATGGCAGTGGTCCAAGAATTTGATCTAGATATAAAACCTGCCAAACTAGTTAAAGGGCAAGGGTTGTGCAAAATCGCAGCTGAAGCCCAGGACCAAGTGAATGAAGATTTTGTATGGGACAATGAAATGGCGCTATGGTGTGGTGAAGCTTCATACATTTCCCCAGGGCTAGAGGCTTGGTATGAGAATTTAACTTATCTCCTACACCACGAAACTTGTCTAGAAAATCTCAACCTAAGAGAAAGGAGAGCTCTCAGGTTAAAATCAACATAATATCGCCTCATAAATTCGGTACTCTTTCAAATTAACTATGATGGGGTATTCTTAATATGTCTCGAACATGAAGACGTAGACAAAGTTCTGAAGGAGCTCCATGATGACCCTGCCAGTGGACATTTCGCAGGAAACACCACCGCTCATAAGATATTGATGTTGAAATATTGTAACTACAAAGAGTATTCTTATTATTATTGATATATTATTCATAGGATCAATCCCCATTGTGGATTGATCATGTCGGTTATTGTAATAGGACCAAATCCCCTTTTGCGGATTGGTCAACAGACAATTATAATAGGTAGAATAAGAAGTCAGCCCCAACAGTTAATGAGAAGACCCAGAAATATAATAAAGGTGGGTTTACCCACCCAGTTGGAGAAGTCAGCCCTGCCAGTGAAGACACACTTCACACATGCCAGACTTGTATAAATAAAGGAGGCTAGCACCTCATTTGGAGATAAATCACTTGCTCAGTTTGAGAGACAAGTTCTGATCTGTTACCGGCAAAGGAGAGAGAGAGTGGTGCATATCTTGGAGAGGACTTTATGTTTTAGCATAGATATCTCTTGGAATTGTATTGGCTATCTATATTAAGGAAGTTTGCTAGGTTTTCTTCCCCTAGAGGGTTTCCCAGGATAAATGTTGTGTCTCTTGTGATTATGTATTTCTCAGTGATCTTGGATTATGCTATTGTTATCTAATGAAATGCAAACATCTATAATAATGGCTTAAACATTAACATGGTATCAGAGCCAATCTGAAGGAAGCATATTTTGCAAGAGAAAAATGTCACTATTATCGTACCTTCAAATTAGGGTTTTTCAAAAGTGAAGCTTTTCAGCTCCAAAACCATCTAGAAAGTTGTGCCCTCCCCCAAGGATCATTTTGGCAACATCAGCGCACCTTTTCAGTGGCTAGATCTCCCAGAAAGTGAAACCCTAGTTTCAAAAAATACCAGAAAACCAAAAAACCAGAGTACCAAAAGTACCAAAAGTACTAGAGTACCAAAAGTACCAGAAAACTAGAAGCACCAGTCTAGAAATCCACAGATCAAGTTTGAGGGGGTAAAAGTTGGTTTTTCAAAATTCTGACTACACCAGCATACTCGCCTCAGCTCAGCGCATCTATCCCCTGGATCAGAATTTCAAAATTCAAAGTTTGAAAAATTAGGGTTTCCTCATAAAACCCTAAGTTGCATTTGCAGTTGCAGTTGCAGTACCATTTGAGGTTGCAGCCGTAGAACCAGTTACAATCACCCTTGAAGTTTTCTTAAGAGTTGGCAATGATTATCGTTGTTACTAGATGGAGCCATTACCTGCAAATGATATCAGAGGTATGTACTTACATATGTTTAATGGTTAAACCCTAAAGATTATTTGCAGGAAAAGGGATCTCTTTCCATAGATCCAGAAGGATCTCAAGATCCAACACATTCAGAGGAATGATGCAACCCAGGTGTGATTATTATGACATGCATCTATTTGTCATAACATTATCTTGATCAGTGTTGCATGTTGAAGCTATGATCAAATTATTAGAATGATTAAAAGTTGATCATAGATCTTATCCTCTAACCTAACCTTCTGTCAATGTATCATATTGTCTCAGTACAGAAGACAGGTTGAAGAAAGCACTCGCCACTTGAGTGAAGGAGACCTGGAAGAAAAGAAAGCACTCATTCTTGAGGACAAGGATCCAGGTTTGATTAATCAAGATTAATAATATTCAAAGGTACACATGACAAGATGATGACTATAGTTGAGATAACAGTCATCGTAAAGTATTATACTTGATATCATGTGAGCATATAGAGGTAAATACTTTTCCTAATACAACTAACACCTCCTCTAGGAGAAACCTCATGTGCTAGTTCTAGGTTGCCATGGAAGAATTCTTGGTCACAACACTATGACAGTGTTGACCTCATTTCATATTGTATTCCTTACCTTTAATCTTTGCTTCAAATAAATTATAAGTGATAGCTCTAAAGGAGCTACTATGATGATTGTTCGTTCTATTTCTTTACATTATCAGAGGAATATTATTCTAGCTTGTTGCTTTGTTGACCTTGCTCTAGGTCACATGTAATAACCCTGAGGAAGCTATAGTGAAGGTTGCAGAAGGCAACGTGATAAAGAAGAGACCATAAATGAAGCAATCATCATTGGAGGAGAAGAAGGTGACTTGCATGAGCTAAATGGTCACTCAGAAGTTGTCGTGACCCACGCCATTGAAGAATCTTGGCATAGAAGATTAGCTCACATCAACTACAAGGCACTACCATACATATGCAAAGTGGTCATAGGTTTACCAAAACTCATAGGTGACCATGAAGGCGTATGCAATGGATGTGCACAAGGGAAGAACATCAAGAACCCGTTTCCGAATAGGGACATCAAGGCAGAAGGAGTCCTAGAACTCATTCATTCATATGTATGTGGCTCAATGCCATCATCCTCCATTAGTGGCTATGTATACTATGTATCATTCATTGATGATTATTCTCGTAAAGACCTGGATATATTTGAAGTGTTCAACAAGTTCAAGGAATTCAAAGCCTTGATAGAGAACCTTTCTATAAAGGAAGATTAAGATACTCAGGTCAGATAATGGAGGAGATTATACCTCAAAAGATTTTGTGAACTTCTACAAAGATGTTGGGATCAAGATCCCCAACAAAATGGTGTAGCTTAATGGAAGAACAGAACCATACTGGAAGCTATGAAGACTATGATCCATGATCAATATCTTCCTATGTGCTTATGGGCAGAAGCAACAATAGCAGTTGTTTATGTGCAGAACCAATTTCCCCATAGTGCACTTGGGCTCAAGACACTAGAAGATATGTTCACCGAAAAGAAGCCAGAGGTAATCCATCTCAAAATATTTGGTTGTCCAGTGTTTATTCATTTACCTAAAGAAAAGAGAAACAATATGAACCCTTCAGAAAAGAAGGGAATATTTGTGGGATACTGTGAAGTCTCCAAGGCCTTCAGAATCTATATACCAGGTCAACATCACATTGAGATTAGCAGGGATGTGACCTTTGATGAAGATGCATGCTCAAGAAATCTAAATTGTGCCAGCTTGAAGAGGTATATGAAGAGGAACCCGTAATCCCCAATACTGCAATGAGGGAGGTTCCCAGAGCTGCATAACTAGAGAGGGAAGTCGTAACTTCCCCTGATGAGGAACTTCTAGAAGACCATGATATAGTAGAAGTGCAAGAACCTCCTCAGATGACGATCCTCCATGAAATAAAGCCAGCTTGGGCTAGAGATCTTATTCAAGATGGAGAGAAATATGGTGTTCCCGAAGGAACTACGAGACAGGTGAAAAGACCAAAGCCATTCTCCAGTTATATGGCTTTGATGTGTGATCTCCTAGAAGAGGAGCCTCCCTGCTTTGAAGAAGCCATTTAGAGAAAAGAATGGGTAGATGCCATGACAGAGGAATACCAATCCCTAATGAAGAACAAAGTATGGGAAATAGTTCCCAAACTGAAGAATAAAGATGTGGTATCCTCCAGATGGATCTTCAAAGTAAAACATGCTGCTAATGGAAGTATTGAGAAGTATAAAGCAAGATTTGTCGCTTGTGGATTTTCCCAGAAGGAAGGCATTGACTATGAAGAGACATTCGCTCATGTGGCCAGATACACTTCAATCAAGACCATCATAGCTCTTGCAAATAAGATGAAGTGGAAGTTGCACCAGATGGACATGAAGACAGCTTTCCTAAATGGTGTCATCAAAGAGGAAGTGTATATAAAGAAACCTCAAGGATTTGAGGTTGAAGATAGGAAGTCTCATGTCTGCAGATTAAAGAAAGCCTTATATGGATTGAAGCAAGCTCCTAGAGCTTGGTATGGCCGTATAGACAGTTTCTTGACGAGCTTAGGCTTTACCAAGAGTAAAGCAGACTCAAATCTCTACTTAAAAAATTATGGATAATGAGCCAGTAATCTTACTGCTATATGTGGATGACTTATTCTTAACTGGAGAAGAAAAGCTCATCGTTGAATGTAAAAAGAGACTTTCCTCGGAATTTGAAATGAAAGACCTTGGCCTAATGCATTACTTCTTAGGTCTTGAGGTATGGCAGAGTCCTGAGAGGATCTTCCTTAACCAAGGGAAGTACATGGTAGAAATATTAAAGAGATTCGATATGCTGGAATGCAAGCCCATGAATACACCCATGGAAGTGAAGTTGAAGCTGTTGGTCGATACGTTGTCAGAATTAATTGATGCCACATTGTATAGACATATTATTGGATCGTTGATGTACCTAACGAACACCAGACCAGACATTTGTTTTTCCATGACCACCTTGAGTCAGTTTCTGGTAGAACCCAGACGTGTTTACCTAGTGGCTGCAAAACATGTGATGAGGTACCTCAAAGGTACGATAGATTATTGTCTCAATTGTGATGGAGATCATGATTTCACATTGAGTGGATATACTGATACAGATTGGGCAAGAAGTGTTTATGACAGGAAAAGCACTTCAAGATGCTATTTTAGGTTGGGATCAGCTATGATCTCGTGGCAAAGTAGGAATCAATCTAGTATTTCTCTTAGCATAGCAGAAGCAGAATACATTGCTGCATGTTCTGCTAGTTGCTAAGCTATATGGCTTCCAAATTTACTGACCAACCTATTTGATTTGGAGATGAGAGCAACCATGATTCTATGTGACAACCAGAGCTGCATAAAGATGACAAAAAATCTTGTATTCCACGACAGGTCGAAGCACATAGAGATCTACTATCATTACATCCGTGACATGGTACAGAGAGGAGCCTTGAAGCTCCAGTACATTAGCACGGATGAACAGGTTGCTGACATGTTGACCAAGCCTCTATCTCGCGTAAAGTTTGAGTACTTCCAAGATAAGATTGGCATAGTCTGAAAGGACCTTCCTCGAAAGAGGGAGTAGATGTGATGATATTCCTTGCTTCTGACCTAGCTGTCAGAGATAAAGCAAGATGTGATGTGTTCCTTGCTTGTGACCTAGTTGTCAAACGTAAAGCAAGATGTTCCTTGCTTCTAACCTCGCTGTTAGACGTAAAGCAATATGATTCCTTGCTTCTAACCTCGCTGTTAGACTTAAAGAAATATGATGTGTGTGTTCCTTTCTTTTGACCTCGCTATTAGACATAAAGCAAGATGACTCCTTTCTTCTGACCTCACTGTTAGACGTAAAGCAAGATGATGTGTGCGTTCCTTGCTTCTGACCTCGTTGTTAGACGTAAAGCGAGATGATGTGTGTGTTCCTTGCTTCTGACCTCGCTGTTAGACGTAAAGCAAGATGAATCCTTGCTTCTGACCTCGTTGTTAGACGTAAAGCAAGATGACTCCTTGATTCTGACCTAGTTGTTAGACGTAAAGCAAGATGATGTGTTCCTTGCTTCTGACCCAGTTGTTAGACATAAAGCAAGATGATGTATACCTTGCTTTTAACCCAATTGTTAGATGTAAAGAAATATGTGACTTACACTGAGCTACTAGCTTAACAGCTGTGATATAGAGCCATCTTAGTAATGTGATGGGCCAGCCTAGTGTTGTGATGAGGTATCACTTTATACTGATACATATTGATGTAGACGATGATGGCATTCTTTCGAGAATGATGATACTGCTGATAAAGAAAACTTCCGATGATTTATAGATACACCAGCCAAGATGATATTGATGATGTTTTCCTCCCATTTGATGTTGTTGATGATGTTGTCCTCTTTCTCTCGCATGATGTTGTTGAAGAATACCCTTCTTGTTAAGGGGGAGTGTTGAAATATTGTAACTACAAAGAGTATTCTTATTATTATTGATATATTATTCATAGGATAAATCCCCATTGTGGATTGATCATGTCAGTTATTGTAATAGGACCAAATCCCCTTTTTTGGATTGGTCAACAGACAATTATAATAGGTAGAATAAGAAGTCGACCCCAGCAGTTAATGAGAAGACCCAGAAATATAATAAAGGTGGGTTTACCCACCCAGTTGGAGAAGTCGACCCTGCCAGTGAAGAGACACTTCACATGTGCTAGACTTGTATAAATAAAGGAGGCTAGCGCCTCATTTGGAGACAACTCACTTGCTCAGTTTGAGAGACAAGTTATAATCTGTTGCCGGAAAAGGAGAGAAAGAGTGGTGCATATCTTGGAGAGGACTTTCTATTTTAGCATAGAGATCTCTTGGCATTGTATTGGCTATCTATATTAAGGAAGTTTGTTGGGTTTTCTTCCCCTAGAGAGTTTCCCAGGATAAATGTTGTGTCTATTGTGATTGTGTATTTCTCAGTGATATTGGATTATGCTATTGTTATCTAATGAAATGCAAACATCTATAATAATGGCTTAAACATTAACAACTGAGAGTCGACTATTATTGGCCCTCCTTATTCAAAGATGTTCACACCTATGCTAGGAACTATAAAACTTGTTAGATAAGCATTGGTAGAGAGAAGAGAGCAGCAATTCCCGTCCAACTAGTGACTATCTCTAGGCCTTTTGAGCAATGGGGGTTGGATATCATAGGAGAAATTACACCCAGTTCCTCGTAACAACACAAGTATATACTTACTGCCACCGATTATTTCACAAGTGGGCAGAGGCCATCCCTCTGGCTCATGTAAACGAGAAGGTGGTGATCCAATTTATAGAACAACAGTTGATCACAAGGTTTGGTGTCTCTTCTGTTCTAGTTTTTGATAATGCATCTTATTTTTCTTCCACTCTATTGACAGAGTTTCTCTAGACAAAGGAATCATAATTAGGTACTCTGAAAATTATTATCCATAGGGAAACGGGTTAGCAAAATCAACCAATAAGAACCTAGTGAGAATATTAAAAAGGACAGTTGCAGATAACTAGAGGAATTGGCATAATCTACTCCATAACGCTCCGTGGGACGATAGGGTCACACCCAAGGAATCTATAGGAAATTCCCCATACTTCCTAGTTTATGGACACGAAGCCATTCTCCCAAATGGGTTTTATCTTCCATCTCTTCAACTAGCCCAAGATTCCAACAGGGAACCCTCATCTATCATACAACAAAGAATTTATACTCTACTCATGCTAGAAGAAGAGAGAAGAAAGGCTAAGTCAAAGTTTCTATCTCAGCAACAGATAGTGAAAATATGGTTTGATAAGCATAAAGCTAAAGAAAAGAATTTTGAAGTAGGAGACTTAGTCCTAAATGGGACAGAGCAAATGAGTCAAAAGGGAATCATTCTAAGTTTCAGAATCTATGGCTTGGACCTTTCCAGGTGGCTAAGAAAATTGGGGCGAAAACTTATCGATTACAGAATCTAAGGGGGGAACCTGACACCCTCCCAGTAAATGGCCAAGCCCTCAAACAATATTTCCAATAATAAAAGAATATATATAATATTATAAAAAAAGTATCTTGTTTTAGTGTTTTCATGATTGCGAAATACATTTTTGTTTTCTGGATTTATGCACTTTTGAAAGTTGTGTTTAGCAAGACAATGGTTGACCCTAAGTCATGTGACATAGAGAACTCTGTTTCAAACTCATCGCTCACATACAACACAAGAAGCATCAAGGAACTTGTGGTTTCTTTGAGGAGACCTCCATCTAACCCACATGAATGAACAACTTCAAAGAAATACTAGAAGTGCCTGCCTAATGGTTTGGTAAGACCTTAAGGGTAAGAAGGAAAGTTGGAAAGGACTACATGAACCCAAACACAAATCTAGCAAAGGGTCCACCTAACCATCTCACTTTGTTAAATAAACATACATAATCCTCTCTCACTCGCTCAGGGTATCGTGCCAAAATAGAATGGACATTATCAAAAGAGTGATCAATAGGGGAGGGTATGCAGATATCTTCACCGGGGCTATGGATGCTCGCTGGTAGCAAAGCAAGGTCTGTTATGTTGGGGTGACTTTGCTGGGGCTATGGACACTTGCTGGCAGCGGAGAAACACCAAAGCGAATGAGTAAAGGTAACTAAGGGCTTCATGCCAGTGAATGCTTTGCTAAAATTTTGTAAAAGGGGGGCATAAGTCAGGGTTACAGGAAACAAAGGAGGAATAAAGGTCAAAACCCCACGGGAAAACCCGGAAGCATCAACCGAAGGATTTCAAATTGCAAAGGTAAAAGAGGCTCTAATTTAAAACCAGGAAACTTTCTCCACCAGATTTCATACCAGTCAAGCATGAAGGAAAAATAGAGAGATTTTTCTTTCACCCAGTGAATCTCCATTTGTTGAGCACTCAACACACCCTAAAAAGTATACGTAAAATTTCACTTTTTGGGTACCACTTGATCTTTTGGCATTGTCTGATATGAAAATTGTGTTCTTTGCTTGTCAGTTTGATTCTCATTAAGTCTTTAAAAGATTTCTTGGACATATGTAAATCATTAACTTACAAGACTAATATCTAAATTAGAGCAATGAAAGTCAAAGTTTTCCCAGACGTGCTTAAGAAATTGTTCCATCAGAAATGGTTAAGCGTGAAAGAAAATGCTAGAGAGAACCAAAGTTGTCAAGCCCTGATATTCATTGGCGTCGGTGAACGGACATTTTATTTCATGAAAGAAATTCACCAAGGATACCACCGATGACCAGTTCTCTCGGCATCGGCGAAAGGTTGAAATAATAAGCATTGAATGAAATGAAATAATAATCACCGATCACCGACTTCAATAGATTCGAAGGATGATAACCTACAAAGAAACTATGTACTAGTTTTACCGAAGGACAATCCTCGATACTCACCTGGCATCGGTAGTCGCAATGCCGATCTCAGTTAGTGTTTTTGACTTAAACAAAATCTTGAGTCTGACCATTACCCACAAATTGATTCCCAGGTTTTATTTAATGATTCCCAAGTCAGTAGCGCCACGTCAGCATCAATCAACGTCGAGAGTTTTTGTTAGGGAAATATCAACCAAGACACAAAGAAACTCAAAGCTACATTAATTATAAAATCAAGTCTAAGTTACAAGAAGATGAGACAAGAACACAATTTTACGCACGAGGAGGGAAACGATGCATTCAATTGCTATGACTTGAATCCTTTCAGAAATTTTTTGAATTTCTATATATTAAGATTCCTGCAGGGTTCAGGTTACATACAATAAACACTACCAACACCTTTTTGGCCGACCAACCCAGTCACATTGAGGACGTGAAGATCTTCACAAAAAACGTGGAAATTTAACAAAAAATTATGCGTCACATCTGAGAAAACAAAACAGTGTTCGTCATTCATGTCTCTTCTGTGCGTGAATTTTCTCCTAGGTTTCTCTACGCTCCTTGGGGTGTTTTCATGTTTTGTTCCTCCGATACCCTTTGAGAATCACGTGTATGAACGATCATATCTGGTGCTTCCCAGAGTTGTCTTTTAATCAAGGTTTCATTACCTTCACGACCTTGATATTCTGACACCTCAGGGTTCTTTGCCGCCAATTGTCATCGTAACTCCCTATTCTCTGGTAAATTTCAGCTATGGAAAGTTGTGCCTATTCCTATTGGTTATTATCTCTAATGTTAAAACCCTAGGTTTCAATCCTTCTTGTTCCACTCCCATTTCCTCGACTTGCGGTTTCAACCAGTTTGACTCGAATAATGCGCATTAAGAAATCTTCGACAACTGATCGTGCACATGGTTCGACCAGGTTTTGTTGTTCCCCAGCTTCATTGTTTTTTTGATGCCTCCCTCTCCTCCGCGGTGTCTGCTGAGAAGGGGGCGTGTTCTCCAACGTGCATCCTCCTGGCGTGGTTTCTTCCACTTCGGTCCACATGAAGCGACACTATATCTCCCGCGCGAAGGTCAAAATTTTCCTTTGGAACCTCAGGAATACCTGATGCTGATAAGAATGAGTCCCAGGCATGTTTTGGCTCAGTCCTGGCACTCCGATTTCCCCAAGGACCTTGCCCTGCATTTTGAGGAGATCCCATGGCATGACAACATATTTGATTAGACATCTATAACTAAACAAAATACCAGAAAACAGAGATTGAACAAATTGGGCTCAAAAGATGAATATCCACTAGTGCATAAGCTCAATGAAATGAATAGAAATCTTACAGAGCAGCCAAAATTTATAGCAGAGTGGGGAAGAGAGCCAGAAGGTGCCAGGGGACACTGAATGCCTTGCAACAGGACATTTCAAAGAATTATTGTGCCACCTCTGAGCGATGGGTATGACCCGGGGCATTCGAGATGCAACCGATAGGAATTATGGAGGATGTGTGGTACAATCATATTGATTCCTTTCATTTCCCCCAGCCTTCATAATGAGTTGATGATGGTCGATGCACTTGATGATGTGATTCCCATGAGAGAAATCTGCCTCGATTGGAAGCATTTAACGACTTCACTTATAATAGTATCCGATCTTTTGGGAACTTACTCGTTTGTCTCATGTTAAGCTCTGACATCCTTTCCCTACCCCAAGGGCCAACCGATCACTAGCATGAATTTGACTCTCATGTTTTCCATACTCAATCTACCATGTTGTGGTACACAGATTTAACTCACCCCAATTGAAGAAAATGGCAATGCCAACAAAGACGGTACAAGAAATATGAAAGGTTGTAGAGATCACGTAAGTATCAAAAAACCATGCTTAGTGAGATTTATAGGTATGCATCAGTCTGTTTTTCTTCTCGCTTATGTTTTTTATACATTTTGTCGAGTATTGTTCTGTAAGAAATTTCTAAAAAAATATTTTAATCCTGAGTGCAGGAAAATATCTCTGGCTACTGAGCAACATTGGATCCATGACTTCACCGAGGAATCTGGGAGAAACCAAGTTTGAAAATCAACAAAGTGATGAAGGATATAGGGCCCCCTGCGTTCGGCGACCCCGACAACTTCATTGACTTATGCGACATAGTCAGATCGCATGCCAAGAAGGATTCACTATGGGCCGAAGAGCTAGCCAAGGTGACCGATATGTCGCTAGGACAAGTGCAAAGATGTATAGAACATCCAATGAAGGCCCAAACTATGACACAACAGTTAAAAACTAGTCTAGTGAAGTACCGAGCCCATGTGGTGGAGACTAGAGGATTCTACATGGCTCCTATGGAGCAACATAGGTTTCCATAGGCCCAAACTTGTGAGGATCTATTTATCAGTTGGTCAGAGTATGAGGAAAGTCACCCTTTCAAGTGATATCTCGAGCTGACTGTTAAAGAAACTGTTAGAAGAGGATGCCACATGGCGAATTTTGTTTTGTTCAAACTACACTTAGCCATTATTTTCAGTTGGATTTTATGTTATAATTAAGAACATTGACCAATTAGTTATGGTGGATGGTTGTTGCAAGAACTTTTTCTTTCTGGTTGTTAAGAATTATTTTGAAGCTCCCTTTGAATTGAGAAGTCCTTTTGGACCAGAGACAAGTTATTTTCATCAACTGCATGTGGGATTGGACGTGGAGAAGAACTATTTCCTATCCTATTTCATGAATGATGTTGTAATGAGTAAGAGAAATTAATTATGTTGTCAAGTTATCCGGTGCAATGTTTTGTTGTTCTTTGCTTTAATGATGAAGATTAATCATTGTGTTATTATGTGATGAATGATTATGGTAGATGAATTATTTCACTTTCCATTATCTTATTGCATATGCATTTTATTTCTGGTAATTAGTATCTCATACAGTAATTGGATGCTCACATGGTTAATGTATTAGTACTAGGCATGTGGTGTAAAATTATTGTCTGCATGCTTGAGCAGCGGGTTATCCCAAGTTCAGCCTCTTCCCCTTAGTTAAGATTAATTCTATTTTTGTTTCCAAGTTGGTTTATACTGGATTACATCTCATATTAGTCCCACCCAAGAGAAAATACAAAAAAGAGATAATCCAAACTGAAGGAAGAGGCTTCATAAGAAAACGTAAAGCCCATCGATAATTTTTTCGGATCACAAGATCTAGAAAACCATTCCACTATTGAATGTTGCAGAGTCTAATTGGGCCTCAGGGGTGGGTTTGGTTCCTACTTTTGAATCAAGGGATTTAAGGCCCCATCAACAAATTGGACTAAAAAATGGATTTTGGACATGTGGAGAGCCACATTACCAGAGAGACTATCCTATTGTGAAGGAAAGAGCTATCATATCTTCAGGGCCGACTACAGTTGGAGATTTGGGCAAGGTTGTAACACCCCTATTTCCCCCAACTTGTAATTAATCGTTAATTAGGATTACCATGTTTGTGGCATGGGAACGATGTAAATGTATTATTGTTTGAATTGAAAATAATTGATTGTAGGGGGTGAAGACTTGAAAGTAGTGGCCATGATATCACTAGAGTAAAGAATGTGAAAACTATAAGAGAGGGTTCATTATATCGGATGACCCCAAATTTCCCAAGAAGGAATTAGTTAATGAAGAAAGGACCGATGGTTGACCCATCAACCAACCCCATGAATGGAAGAATGGTCTAGTTGGAGAATGTCAACCTGAAGTACCACAGGGTCCTACAAACCTAGACTGACCTGAGTTTTCCTTCTGACAGAAGGAACATGATAGAAGGGATGTGCATGCAAGGCATGTAAGGGAATCAAGAGAAGAGTGGATAATGCGAGAAGCTCTCCAGCTAAGAACTAGCAGAGGGCTGAGAGATGGATGTTGAGGGAGCATATGATAAACCTCGTTGAGGCTGTGACAACAAATAAAACCATGAGAGTATGCAGAGAACGAGACCTCAGCATAAGGCCACTATATTGATGTTGTGGAAGCATCTGATAAACCTCGCATAAGATATGAAAGAGAAAGGATCTATGAGAATTGGCAGAAATTCCCTAGCAATATCATGTCTTGGAACGGGGGTGGCCAGAGTTCTAAGAATGAATTCCTCTGAGCCTATGGTTGGGTGGAAAGGCGAACACCCATAGTCAGTTAGCTGGTTGCAACCTGTAATAGATAAGTATTCTCATATCTAGTGTAATTGAACTATAACTGTAGATTAAAGTTGGATATCCTATGAATTTTTCAGGGATGTGCATGTTTCTTAATGGTTATACTGTATCCTTTTAATTCTGCCTGATTGTGTATTTAATCAAGGAATTATATCGCTTGTACATGTAAATACTTGAGCCCTGTGGTGGTTTAAGTTAAAATAAATGAACTATGAGTTCGTCGACCTTGGGCATAGTTTCACGTGTACATGTTGACACTCCTAGTCATTCTGAGTCTCCTAGAGGAAGGAGTCTGTTAAGCTCAGGAGAGGTAGTGCATGTATGCACGGGATCTCTGCGAGGCAGGTAGAGACCGAGAACCTCTTAATTTCTAGAGTTGATGAATGAGCATAAGGGGTGTGCGAAAGGATCCATCTAAGTGTTAAGTTCAGGAGAAATAACACAGAGTGCATAAGTATTTTAGAGCTGGCGAAGTTTAGGAAGGATATCAAGATTCAAGTCTCGAAAGGGAAGATCATTTCATTTGGAAGACGAATGGATGAGGTTAGTTCGAGAGGATCCGAATCTCTTCATGATCATCAAATCTAGAGAATGGACGTAGATGTTTATCCTTCGAGCCCTTTAGACTCGTGGGTCCAATGATTTGGGTATATTCATCATAGAGGAGGTGAATCCCCCAAAGTCCTGAAGTTAATCTGGGTCGTAGATCTGAGGATTCCTATGAGATATCACGACCGTTGGATTTTTCAATGTAGTCAGCACGACGTTGACTGCTTCAGGAGGATAGAGGTGTTGTGACACCAAAACCCATGAAGGCCGAAGTCACAAATTAATGAGGACCATCGATCCTCGGACTCTTCGAGATCTCTCTTAGACATCAATATACCGGGACGCGTGGCACTAGATCTTTGATTCCGGAGACTGGGCACTCCAAGGAAAGTGGAGTTGTGGTGTGTCAAAAATATCCAAAGCTTGAAGTAACGAGAGCCATCGATTCGAGGATGCTTTGGGACTTTTCCTAACCGTCAGATCTGGGTTGTGGTTAGCTCGACGCTGACCAAATCCAGGAGAAAGGAGAAGTTTACACCATGAAACCCCTAAACACCGAAGTTACAAAGAAGAAGAGGTCATTTATCTCAAGAGTTACATGGACCTACCTTGGCCGCAAGATTGAAAGGCATGAAGGAATATTAGTGCGCAGTGACGTGGTGCAGTGACATCACCCAGGGTGACATGGACCCAAGTTTGACATGCCACGTGTCACTTGGATTTGTGTGTGTCGCATACCCTATAGACCCATTGGAATGTGACACGTGTAACCTCTGGCCCATTACATGTGTTAGCCCCTGGTATGAGGCCACCAAACCAGAGTGGTTGGAGACGTGATTGTAACTCCGAGACTCCGAAGGATTTTGGGGTGTAGTATTGTAGAGAGTCCAAAGGGGATCAAAGTGTCAAAGTGCCAGAGTAGATCCTATCCATTGGCATAGGAAAGAATGTGGAAGTAGATTATTTACTCCAGAGGAAATGAAGTGAATTGATTCGAAAATCCTCGAATCTCGAAGTAGCTGATTTCATCTAAGCCATTCGTCAGCAGAGGACAATTGTCAAAAGATCCTTCGTTTTAGAGGATAACCACTTTGAAGAAAGTGGGGTCATGTGGATGGAGAACTCCTAAAGGTCAAAGTTCTAGAGTCCAACCTAGCCATTGTCATCGGGAGACATGTGGCACCAGATCCTATTCTTCGAAGGTTTAACACACTAGAAGGAAGAAGGTGTAATAGGTTGAATACTTTCGAAGTCGTAGGGAGCCGAAGGAGATCTGAACCGTCCATCAATTGGGATGCATGTCAGTATATCACTAACTCCATAGGAGAACCACTCTGGAGGATTTACATGGTGGTTTTCTTGGCATCTAGTCATAGCCTATGGTTGTATGCAATTGTAGACGGAGGGTAGGGGCTAGGCTTGGAATTCAAATCTTAAGGTCGAACGTCGAATTCCCCGCTAGCCTGTGAGTTAGCCGAGGATTAAGCCCAATCATTGGATTTGTTGGTGGATGGATCTCCACCATAGATTTAGGAATGATGAAATCTCTGGGATATCGAAGAACTTAGGATGAATATTATTGAGTTGGATACACATGAAAGCCACATGGCCCTGACCAATGAACACCCGAGGAATATGGGAGAGGTATATCTACCAGTTCTGAGATCGGTTTTGAGCATGGAGACCATGGTTGGAATGATCTAGATGAGAAGAATGTGATAGAGACCTCAAATGGAGGATTTGAGATAGTTAAGGAAAATTAAATTATGATTCCCCACCCCTTAAAAGAGCACTTAGGGGTCCGGTGTGTTACAAAGGCCTACATGATACATGCAACAGTGAATAAATACCATGTTGAGCATCAGTCCACCATGATCGAGATGTCAAGTATGATCATTGATCAACATTTTAGTATTGTAATAGATCCAGGAGCTACTGAAATTTTTATATATACTGTTGTTCTTAAAACAATTAAGGTGAATGTAGTCAAACAAGAAGAGTTTAGACATGTGGAAATGGCATCTGGTGCCAAGAAAAAAGTTGGAGGAATTGTTAAGGATTGCAACATTAACTTGGTCAACTTCGCGACTAATGTAAACCTGTATGTTACAATATTGGGATCTTACGACATAGTGATTAGAATCGCACGATGTGATACTTAACTGCAAGATGAAATGGTTAAGTTTAACAGATGATTTGGGATAGAGTAGAGTAATTGTAGGAAGAAATTAGGGAGTGTTGTTGAGGTTTATTTATTCCTTACAATTACAGAAAAGTATGTGCAAGGGGTGTAAGTTATATGCCATCTTAGCACTTATCGAAAAGGGAGACACGAAAGGATTATAAAATATTCCAGTAGTATCGAAGTTTGTCAATGTATTTCCTAAGGAATTACTAGGTTTACCACCAGAAAGAGAATTGGAGTTTACCATAGACTTAAAACATGGAATTTAACCAATTGCAAGAATGCCATACCAGATGTCGACATCAGAATTGAAAGAGTTAAAAATGAAATTGATGGAGTTGTTGGATTTGGGACTTATACATCCAAGCGTATCACCATGGGGTGCACCAGTTATTTTTGTGAGAAAGAAGGACATATCATGGAGGCTTTGCATTGACTATTATCAATTAAACAAAGCCACGATTGAAAAAAAATATTTGTTGCCAAGAATTGATGATTTATTTGACCAGATGAAAGGAGAAAAGGTGTTTTCAAATATTGACTTGAGATTGGGATATCATCAATTGCGAAGTAAGGAGGAAGATATCCATAAGACCTCATTTAAGATGAGATTTAGACACTATGATTTTATTGCTTTACCATTTGGATTGACGAATGCCCTAGACATATTCATGAGTTTGATGAACAGGGTATTCCACGAATACTTGGACAAGTTTGTACAAGTATTCATTGACGAAATATTGATTTATTCTCGGACAAAATAAGAGCACGACGAACACTTGAGATTGGTTTTACAGTGTCTAAGAGAAAACAAGTTGTACGGGAAGTTGTTGAAGTGATTTTTTTACCAGACAAAGATTCATTATTTGAGATATATCATATATGGAGAAGGTATCGCTATGGTTCCACCGAAAGTAGAGGCTATAATGGAATGTTCAACATCAACGAACGTACAATAAGTACGTAGATTTATTTGGTTAGCAGGTTATTATCGATGCTTTGTTGAAGGTTTTTCAAAGATAGCAAATCCAATTATAGAATTGCAGAAGTAAAACAAGAAATTTGTATGGTCAGAGAAATGCACGGAAGAATTTCGAAAGCTTAAGGAGTTATTAACGACATCACCGATATTGAAGGCTCCTAACATGGAAAATGAATTCTTGGTATGAACGAACGCATCCAAGGAAGGTCTAGGTAGAGTATTGATGAAAGATGGTCGAGTGATTGCTTACATTTCAATGAAATTAAGAAGGCATGAAGAGAATTGCGCAACACATGATATGGAGTTATGAGTGATCATATATGCCTTATGAGTTTAGAGACATTATTTGATTGGATGAAAATTCGAATAGAAAACTGACCATAATGGATTACATCATATTTTTACACAGAGTGACTTGAACGCGCGACAAAGGTGTTGGTCATAATTACTAAGTGAGTATGACTTTGAGATTACTTACATTAAAGGAACAGTGAACATAGTAGCATATGCATTGATTCAGAGACCATGCATATTCTCGGTAATAGCTCTTCAAACGAATATTTGATAAAATATTCTAGCTTGGAAGATAGAAGATGACTAGTACAAGGAAGTTAAGGATAATATTGGACAAGATACCATGATGGTACCAAGGTTTGAAGGTTATTCATTTGACAACAACGGATTGTTGAGATATAACAACATAATTTATGTATTTTCTAATGACGAATTAAGAAGTTTGATTTTAAACGAAGCTCATCGAACAATATACATGGTGTTGGATCATGTTGTCATCGATGCCAATGGTTTGATTGATTGATGTCAAAGGATTGATTGATTGATGATTGATGTAATATAATATGTATTTTCCTTGATGAGAATGCATAGATGAAGATGAATCAATGAGTTTTCATTGATACATGATGAAGATGGATCGATGTGGTTTCATTGGTATATGATGCATTGTTGGAAAAATGTATAGATGACTCATTATTGTCTTATCATGATTGATAAGGTGCACAAATGGATGAACTCCAAAGTGGTCCTCTTATGGTGAAATCCCTCACGGGAAGACACTTTGCAGATTGAGTTATCCTAGAAGAATGGTTGGAGGTGATCCGGATTATTTTCGGCACGAAATGAGAGCGGAGATATAATAAAGAAAAGCACAGAGATATCGCGTATATCCAGTAATATAACAGAAATATATCAGAGATGCAACCATAAACACTAAAATACAGTAATACACGATTTCTATTAATGAAAGAAATGTACAGAGACTATAAAAATACAGAGTGAAAGACTCGCTAGAATGGTGACAACTTATCTCTGAGAAGAGATGTGACGGCTACTCGCATTCACAAGAAGATGATTACAATGAGGCTCTGAAGGACCTTTTACAATAAACAGGAATGCCAAAAGTCCTAGACATCCAAAAACCTAACCCTAGGAGATGAAGCGCCAAAAGTCATGTGGGCCCCGTTTGGGTAAGTTGGTGCATCAACTTCCCGGGGTCGTAACTTTTG
>ML812477.1:132077-144453 GCA_009831015.1 Picea engelmannii
AAAAAAAAAAAAAAAAAAATATATATATATATATATATATATATATATATATATATATATAATTTTGATAGCTTAGCTTAGCTTGTGGTTTAAATGAGGGTTTTGACGTTCGATATCCCACAAACTATCATCAGTTATGCCGACGACCTGAAGAACTAAAATCTCATTGAGATCAACCATTATTTTTGACAGATACTAGTAAGAAGTCTGGCGTAACTACACGTCGCATATTTGATGTCCATACAATAGATTCGATGGAGGGGTCGTACCTTCCACAGATATTACTAAAAGACATGTCATCGGATATCTGAATCTCATGGTCATCAGATATTCAATTTTCGTATAGTAGATCTGACGGAGGGGCCATACATTCCACGGATATTACTGCCGGAATTGTCTTCAGATATATGACTCTCCAGGTCGTTGGGTATTCGACGTCTATACAATAGATCTGATGGAGGTGATATACCTCCGATGGATTTTAATGCCAGACTATTTGTGAGATATCCAAAAAAACTATGCATATAAATAATATGCATAGTTTCGTCAGATATCCGATGAAACTGTGTATATTTAAAAAAAAAAACTCCAGTTGATGTTCATGCATGGGATGTTAGTGTAGAAAACTAGTTGACGCTTATTTTCTTTATGAATATATAATTGGTGAATATTCTACTCTCACTTTACTTCTATAATTATGTCAATAGTGGTGGGAAATGGAGGATATTCATATTAAAATGTTATTTCTTTTATGAATGTAGTGTAGAAGAAATCATCTACTATGTATTCTCCTGCATCTACTGTGTATATTGTGGAAAAATCTAAGCAAGTGCCAAAGTTGGAGGTCTCTAATCCTAATGTTGCAAAATTAATTTCATATTACAAATCCTCTTCTCTAATGTGCATATTTAATGCATTTTGACCTTCCANTTCTCCTGCATCTACTGTGTATATTGTGGAAAAATCTAAGCAAGTGCCAAAGTTGGAGGTCTCTAATCCTAATGTTGCAAAATTAATTTCATATTACAAATCCTCTTCTCTAATGTGCATATTTAATGCATTTTGACCTTCCACATCGAATTTGTACCAATGGATTTACTCAAATTGGACAAAACATTATGAGTTTCATTTTTGCTCTAAGATTTTATTTTTTTAATTCAATTTTCAAATCATGTTGATTATCAAAAAGATTTAAAGGAGGATGTTGGATTTGGGGAAGAGAGGGTCTTTTTTATACCTCATGGTTCCCTAATTTTGATCCAACCAGTATGTTTATAATAAAAATGTTATCTATACTATGGATAGCTATATAAAAATAGATCTAAAGTGAATTAATCTAGGTATTTTCACATATGTATCTTTATGTGTTTTGATTGACATTAGCTAGGTTTTTCAAGATGATTTTCCCTTACAACAGTAAAATTTTAGATGGGTTCAGGTTTTGGATTATAATAATATTTCTTTTCTATGTTATCTCTACCAATAAAGAGGGCATCTATAGGATTTTTGTCCTAAAATTAGATCATACTCTAAATGGAATAGGTGGAAGGAAAGTAAACCAAAAGGTTGGAAATAATGTTAACAACCATATCTAGAGGATGAACATGATCATAATGATGTAAATCAACAACCTCTAATTTCAACAAAGGAGAACATTTTTTTTCTAGAAGTTCCAAATGAGAAACCTTGTCCTCCTATGGTGGATAGAGAAGAAGAATGAATGCACTTCTTTCCTCATTGATGGTTATCATTGTACATGAATCTCCTTCATGGGTTTTCAATTCTAGTTAATCACTCTAGAATCTTCTTTATAGAGGTGACATGAGATTTTTCAATTCTAGTTAATCATTATGGAATCTTGTTTAGAGGGGTTGCATGAGATTAAAAAGAAGAATGAATGAAAATGTAGGTTTGAGGATTATTTTATTAAGAGACATAAATGAAATATTAATTACATACTTAACTCTAATTATGAACCCTAATGATTATAACCCCGAATGCTTAACATAGTACTACACTTGGATCATCTCCTGCTAGGATAAACTAACAAAATTCCTCTCAAGGGATGAAGAAGAATGATCCATGGATCTTATGATAAAAAGATCCTTCTTAATAGTGAAATGCTCCTCAAATAATGGGAAATACTTTCCTTGTGCAATGATTGAGCTAAATTTGTCTAAAGGAAGTAATCTACCCCTATCCCAAGGGTGTGTAAATAGACTAGGAAGGCAGAGGAGTATTAGGAGAGAAATCACCTGAGAAGAAAAGGGGGGAAAGAGAAAGTAAAACCTCAGTAATTACTGGGCCATGAGTATTAGGATAAAAAAAAATTAATTACTGGATAATTATTTTGTGGAGAATAATTATCCTTAACAAGGTTTAAGTAATTATTTACCAAAGAATGGTATTCTATGAAATATTGATTAAGTATTTTAATTGGACTATAGGAGAGGGAAAAATGTCATCCTCTAGTCAAGCAAGCCTAAGATCCCTATAGTGACATGGTGAATTGATGGCGACTAAGAACATCAGTGTGATAGCGCATGCTAATATTCAATGGGATGATGAGTTGAGTGGGGTCCAATAGGATTCGTAAACCTTAGGTGTCGAATGGATCCTAACCATAGGTTGGCAGGTCTTGCATGCACCGAGACTATCCATCGAGAGAAATGGAATATTCCTTGATACCATATTCATCGGAGAGAAGCGAAGAGTATTTTGGGAGAAGGCTCAAGTTACAATGGATGCAGGCCTGCGTGGATCAAAGTTTCACTGTTGCAGGATAGGATAGTGCCACATCAAGACCAGGGTGTCGCCACATCGGTTGGTGTGGACAATGAGAAGTCATGAGGATGTCACATGGAAGTAAGAGAGATGTTTCCTATGTAAACCTGAGAACTTCCAAAGTTCATAAACCTCATTCCATAGCTCATCTATGAGTGACCTTATCGTCATTGGAAATAACTTGATGAGCAGAAGATGATGGAGTTGTGCTAGAGACGATTTGAGATGATTGCGAAAAATGAAAAAATTATACCCCATCCCTTAAAAAGGTACCTAAGGGTAGGGTGTGTGACAGAGTGGTATCGGAGTAGGAAACAACACTTGGCCTTCTTGGGCTCACAAAAAAGTCAAATAAATTTCTTTTCTTAGAAAACTCTCAAAGGGGGAGGGCACCCTACCCTACCCTACCCTATATAGTAGAACATGATTCAAACACTAGGCATGGATGGGCCGAAAGATCAGTCATAGGAAAAGTTTACCAAGGCTAAGATGAGCCTAATAAAAGTATCTATCATCATAAGGAAATTATTTTCATAATATTCTTGAGGAGAGGGATTGTAGATTGAAATTTTGTTGGGAAATTACTCAACAAAAAATTGAATCATGTTGGATTGCAACAAAAGAATCATATTGCTTCTTTGGGGAAATGATAGCCACTCCTATAGGAGTGGGATTATGTTGATGGACACTAATAACAAGACTTGGAGGAGAATGGATTGAATAGGTTGGAAGGTAGCCTGAAAATTTGGGCTAATGAATCCTTTTGTAATCACAATTACTGCTTAAATATGAGATTAGGCCTTGTGAGTATAATTCACCATGTCTAGAGGCCTTATGGAAATATGTGAGGTCAACTTATTTGACCTGTCATAACAAAACAAATTCTATTGGGATAATCCCCTCTATGAAAAACAAAAAGGAGTCCTATGGATTGAGGATAACCTTCATGAAAGAAGTAAAGTGACATGAGCAAGTTCAGGAGCTCATGGATGTGATGAGGGATTGTATATCCCTAATAACTTAAGGGTGTTCCTATGAAAGAGGTAAGAAAGTGGAATATGTGTACACTACATGCATAGGTGAAATGATTGGTGCATAATGATATGATAGAATGCATATGGAAAAAAAATTATTGAACATGCAAATTAGACATATTATAACCTATGGTGGGTTGTAAGGTATGGTCTACTATTTGAACTTTTAGGTGAGAATGACCTTATGTCAATAGAAGTTAATAGAAAGAATGAAATGTCGATAATGTTGCAGCCTATTACCTTATTAAGATAGGACTATAAGGATTAATGAGAGACCGATGCAAGGCTCGATTAAGGAGGTGTCAGAACATCTTTGGATGAATAGTGTATTATATTGACATCCAGAGGTGGATGGTAGACATATGGATATGGCTTGATATACTCAAATAGAAATAAAGAGGGAGTTTAGGAAAAGGTTCCCTTGTAGAGATCTATTCACCGAGAATGAATCTAGACATGAAGAAGAGACTAGAAGTGGTTATCTTACTACCTTGGGTAATGCAGTAGCTACCCATCTGAATTTTGATTTATATAATGTTTTTATAGTAGAAAGGGAAAAAGTAGCCTTTGTTGGTTGTTGCCATGTAGAGAGGGTAGCATCATTATGAATTATGACTATGAGACTAGTCATATTATTGACTATAATCTATAACTAAACACTTATATTAAAACAAAACAAAAAAAAAAAACTAAAATATCAATGTGAATGATTGAGATAAAAAGGTACAAGCAATGCACCTACATATGTACAAATATATGTATACATGATTAAAAGAATAATATGACTTCCGGATCAAGTAGGATGTGAGGCAAGATGTGTACTTACCATATTTGAACAATGCCATGGATGCATGGTTAACCCTATGCTGGAGGTTCTGATTATACCGACGAAATAATAGCTTGAGAAGGATGTTTCCCATTTCCTCGAGAAAAGATAGAATACATTGTTGAAAGAATAAATGAGTAGGGATGCCCTGTTGTCACAATAAAATGTGACATGATTATGCATGAGAATGATTGTGGACAATCATGAATTAAATGATGTTAAATTTAAGATGCATGTGAGATGTAAAGTACACCTATGGTAGACACGTATAGTCTTATGACAATGCATGTGGTTAAGTGCATTATGAATATAATTTAACATAACAATGAATACGTGTGGATGAACAATATGGATGCATAATAAAGAGTTTCATGTTGAAGGAGCTCCCTATGGAGTAATTGTGTAAAGACTATGTCCGGAGAACGGATTCAAAACCTTAATGACACCGAGAATTGGGAAGTGGGATGTAAGACTATCTATATAAGAATCCAATATTACATTCTAAAACATAATGCATGAATGGAAGACTAACAAATGAATGCTAACTATTATGATGTCTAAATAGTAATGTGCAGAATGCACATGTTCATAATTCATTGTGAACAAAAAAAACTTGTTGTTGTAGTATGATGAATTATCCAAGAATCTTAAGGTGAACCTAACCAAGACTACTCAAGGAAAAGAGAATAAATACCCAAACATGGAGTAGATTGCATAAGCAAAGAAGGAGAAAAGGAGGAAAGTTTCTCACTTTAAAAATCTGAATTACTTAACAGAGTTGTAATCCTTAAAAGAACAATTGTGGAAATAAGTACAACTGGTGAAAGGGAAAATGAACAAACAAGTATAAACTTGGTTAAAGCCATGAATGTGTAAAGGTAGCGAGACCTTGGGAATAGTTCAGTTAAGTTGAAAATTCTAGACCATGTAAAAGGAGTTGGAAAGAGGGAAGAGTCCCTTAACTCTTTTTTCTTGTTGTGTATTTTGTTTCTCTAGAACGAGGAGATGATATGTTGTTGTGTGTGAGTGTTTTAGCATGAGAATGATGATAAATGTGTGATGATAGAGACAAATAGAGACTTGATTAAGTTTGCACTCGTGAGAACATTGAGGGAGAAATGTGGTAGAGTGCATAGAGATATGTTAGGGCATATCTGAAAATGTTTTATCGATTTAAATTCTATGATACATGCATTTTTATTTTACACGACGACTAATATATTTGTGGTGTATTTCATGTGTAGAAAAAAAAATTTGAAGATGTTGGGAAAGACAGTTACCAATGATGGAAAACCTCAAGCATAGGATGAATAGGAGAAGGTTGTTGTTGAAATTTGTTGAAGGGACTTTAAAAGTCCCCACAAATCACCAATGATGAGGTAGTATCAGAGAGGGTGTTGGAATCCAGAACATGTATAAAAGTGTTCATGCCTATGAGGAATTAGGTATGAAGGGATTAGGTAAGAATCCCTTTTGAAATATTTTATATTTCAATGATATGTAATTGAATTTGAGTGATTGTTGGATTCCATTGATACCCAAGAAGGGTATGATTCAGGAAAAGAACATGAAGAATAGAGAAAGGGATCTCTAGTAGTCAAGGATGATTGGAATTGTTGCAAGAAAATTCATGAATCAATAGTGTCATGGGTACATTGACCCATCAAGAGTGATTGGGAGAAAAAGTGGTCATAGGGAACACATTGAATTGAATGTATTGAGGAAATGCATGCTGGCATAAGGGGGCATATAATAGACTTCCCATTAAGGAAGGAGGACCTTCCAATACTCTACCTGAATTCTAAAGGTGCTAAGGAAAGGAGTTGGGTGGTCATGAGTATTGGCACCACTAGTCACCAATAATGAAGGAAGTGTTTAGATACAACCATATGAAACTTGGGTTTCATATTATAATATGTTAAATTGAGCACATGATCAACTCATAGCAGGAAGCACAATCATGTTGTAATAATGAATGAGAATAAATGAGTTGTATGGTGAAGAGGTTGGTTGAGATCCAACACACCATGGATAAGTCCTTATCATAAAGTGTGGAAAACTTGAAATCAATGCAAGGGTGCATTAGGTATGAATGTGGCCATGAACATTGGCACATTGATTAAATTCTTGTAATATTTGAATTGCATTTGGAAAATTTGGTATGTTGAAAGGATGCATGCATAACGAATGATATGTCCTTTTTCTTTGTACCATTGAATAGATGAAAATGATTTGACTGTTAGTATGCATAGTTTTGAAGATATAGTGTGCATGAGCACTAAAAAATTGTTTGAATATGTGAATATGGAGTTGTAGGAAGGAGGGTCTTGAATATGAAAATAGAAGTAATCCCATTAGGAAGACCAATTCTTGTTGAACCAAATTGCTATGGGAAGGAAAATATCATACTTGTGAATATGGTTGTTGTGTAGAACAGATCTGAAAATAAAATGTGGAATACAAAAATCTGTGGGTGACAGATTTGAAAGAAAATTCTTAATTGGTATTGATGATAACATATCATGGTTACTAATATAGGTGAGATGAAAGATCTATCCTAGAGGGACAGAGGATGGTTGTCAAGATGGAAAGAATGGAAAAAAAATCTATTCTTGTGACATGAGAACCCTATGATAATCCATGATCACCATAGAATATGTTTTGATGTGGTAACACAAGCTGGAGAGACGCCTCAACAGAGAAAGTCAGAGGGATGCTTTGGTTGTAAGACTCCATTAAGTCTTTAAAAATCTTCTTGTGTGAGAAATCCTTCGCAAGGAAAGATGGATCACCCAAGGGACTATATAATAGAGAAGGGGATGCTTGAGCTTGGGCCTAGAGGGTGAGTGACCACAAGGAAGATGAGACTTCAAATAATTCTTGTAAACTATTGGTTGGGATCATGCACACAATGGGTATGTCAAGGAAAACAATGGACCAAGTTGGTAAGGAAAACAACTAGATGCAGAGCCATGAAATTGCACAGATAAGTATTGTGTTGATATTAATATTTCCTCTTTATTTTTGAACAACAGTAAAATGTTTTTGCATGAAATTCTGATTAATATGGTTGTTGCTTGAAATAATTGTAGGCATGTGACAAAGGCCAATAGTCTAGAAAGGACCAGGTGGATAAAAGGGAAATGTCACTAAAGTAGTTGAAGCATGAGGCATGGATGATGTTGCTGAGGTGCAAAGAACACTGAGGACGGTGTTACTTTAAGGGGGAGGGGATTGTGATACCCCTATTCCCCCCCCACCCCCCCCCCAACTTGTAAATATAACTATATTTTGATAAAATGGTAGTGTAAATATTTATGCTATTAATGTAAAAAGGAAAATGTTGGAAAACTACTAAGGGGGATTTCCTATACAAGTTGGGATGCCATGAGAGGGAAACAATCAGGAAATTTCCCTTGCCAATTTAAAATTCAAGAAAAATTCAGATTGCCCATTTTCTAGAATTGTGATTAATGGAGGAAGTTGACAGTTGAAATATCAACTTCCCACATTTATGAATAAGATTTGGTTTTGTACCAGAACTTTCTTGTCTCAGAAGCATGGGAAGAAAAGTACCCATCTACAGGATTCTAGGCTGACCCACAAATTGGGGGATTTGACCCATACAATCTTGCTAAAAAAAGGTAGGAAATGAAAGGAAAATAACGGGCAGAGAGGGAAGAAGTAGAGGAATGGACTTGGTGACCATTTTCTAAAGAGGGAGAGCATGTGCGACTCTTTGTTTCTAAAGAGAATTGAAAAATAAAAATGATTTTTTTCTGGGTATGGGAATTGCTAGGAAGTGTTTTTTAACCAAGTTGATAAACAAGGTTGCAGAGAGAATGAGTGAATGAGAAAGAACTCACTGCATACCCACTTTCTTGGTAGAGAGAGAAACAATCTTTTAAATTCCCATGGTAAGAGGAGAGCAATATTTTTCCCTGGCTATTATTGAACAAAAGGAAGAGTCTCTCTCAGAGTATGATGACCTGGCTAGGGGGTGGCTAGTAGTAAATTTGTCCAGGAGTTGTTGTGCCTATGGTTGGGAGGAAAATGTCACCCCTTTCAGTCATTGCAACATTTTTTGGGTCCTAGATAAGTATATTTTTGCTAAATATATGTAGTGTCAAGTTAAGAGAAAATTATAGACTATGTTTTAAGAGATGTGTAAGTTTAATTTATGACAAAAGTGGCTTGAGAAATTTAGGTAAAAGGAAAATAATTTTTTAGTCGAAGCTCATTTGATTTACTTCCTTATCTCTTGATTGTCTGTGTGTAAAAATAAAATTTCTGGGTGAAATTGTTAAGGATGATCTACACTTACAACCCATCTTTTGTTTCTAATGAGAACAAACAAATTAACTAGAATTGCTATAGAAATTTAAAAGAGAAAGATAGACTTTCTTCCTAAGGCTGATCATTATCTAAAGGCACTATGGAGTGCTGTGTTAGAATACTTAGTAAGTAACATATTTCAAAATTGTAGTTGTGCTTTAAGAAAATAGTTCAAATGTTATTAGACATTAAAATGCATTGTAAATGAGAAATTTCCTAAATTTGTTAAAATATAAAAGTTCCAAAAACCTCACTTGGAATTTAATAAACGTTTATGATAATTTTTGGCATTAATAAACAATTATTTTAAACTTGTGTTAAATCTCCTATGGGCAGTGAATCCTAGTAGAAATACTGAAATTTACTGTGGAGGTAAATCTTTGTCTTAGGACCAATTTCCTTAAATTCAGTAAGAGTAGTAAAGCACAGTAATAAGGAAATAAAATTTACTCATTTACCCATGAGAAGGGAGAGATTATAATTATATTTTTAATTTCCAGAATGGAGAAATTTCCTTGGAATATAAACTTTTATTAAATCCCTTTATAAAGACTGGAAATTTATATTTCTCCTTTTCTTATTTTTCCTATAAGAGAAAACAATTTCATTTAAATTTTCCAGGTAACATGGAAATATATGTATATATGGTTATATACATATACATATACATATGCATATGCATATGAATATGCATATGTGTATTATTATTATTAACATTATCATTATTATTCTGAAAACGAAAGTTAAAGTTCCTGGAGCATAAAATACCTAAGACCAAAGATAATATATTTTATTATTATTTTAATGCCAAAGAACAAGCCATGACCAAATACTTTATCCATCTCATGGTATTCGGGACTTCGGGGCTCCAGGATGTTTGGGTGATGGATCTCATGAGCTATAATCATCGGAGACCTGAACCCTACCTTTCTCTGTACAAACTTTTCATAGGAAATAACTATAATCAATTATATGATATTATATTCGATTGCGATCAAATTAACATAATTGAATATAATAACTCTTTATTTGCAATTTATTATATTATAATTTAAATTAACTCATTTTATTTATATTACGTTGTAATACAAGTGGGTCCCCTCTGGAACTCCAGGACTCTGGGTTATATGAGAATGAAGATTTGTGTGGAAGAGTCAAAGGTGTGGACCCAAATATCTTTCCCTAATTCCAATATTAAATTATTAAATATAATATTGGAGAATTTTTAAAGCCTGGGTGTAATTTTTGTGGGGTATAATATAATATATGATATTATATTAAGGTTTATTAAAATAGCCACATGTGAATAAGGTCAACTCTTCTCCTTTCCTTTTTAAATATTAAATAATGTTGAAATGTTCATAAATGGGGCCACTTCAGGGCTTTGGGACTCTGAGGCTCTGGGAGATTTGAGTATAAAGGATGTGTGGGAGAGTCGAAGGAGTTGACCCGAAGAGATATGTCTTTCATTCCAATATTAAATATAATATTTGGAATTTTATAAGCCTAGACGCAATTTCCAAAAAGGTTTAATATAATATTTTTAATTGAATTATTATGATATTCATACGTGACAAAGTACCAACCCTTCTTCCCTTTTTTAATTTAATATTTAATGTGAAATCATGTGTAAGCATGGACCCTTTGGGAGTTCAGAGCTTCGGGACTCCATGATGTTTGGGGAAGATAAAGCATAAGAGAAAAATGACTAAGGCTGAACCTATTTTCCCTTATTCCAATGTATAATAAACATTAAAGAGAATTAATTATATCATATGGTGATATAATTAATTATATTTTCACAAAGGTATAGTATGAGTGGGACCCTCTCCGAAACTCCGAAATTTGAGAGATTTGGGTTCATAAAAGCATGATGAGGAATTTGGCCAAAGTATGGAGACTTGGGTATTAATTGACATTAATAATCCTAAGTGATACGTGATATATTTAATCATATTATAATACAATTAAATAGAATTATCTTATAATATAATTAATAAAAGAACAAATTCGCAATAATAAATATCAAATTGAATATAGTTAATCCTTTTTCCCTAGTAAATAAATAAATATGCACATGTGTGTGTGTGTGTGTGAAATTACATGGAAATTCGGCATGGAGTTGTGTGTCAGGGAGGGATTGAATTATATACCTTAATTAAGGTTAATCAACTTAAGTATATTATGGATAAATTAACCTCATTGTGTTATAATATAATTACTCATAATTACCATATGAGTAATTAATTGAGTTAGTGCTAAACTACTTCTAAAGGGGGGAAAGAGAAAGTAAAACCTTAGTAATTACTCAGCCATGAGTATTAGGCTAAACAAAAATTAATTACTGGATAATTAGTTCATGGATAATAATTATCCTTAATGAGGTTTAAGTAATTATTTACCAAGGAATGGTATTATATGAAATATTAGTTAAGTATTTTAATTGGACTATAGGAGAGGGAAAAATGTCATCCTCTAGTTGAGCAAGCCTAAGATCCCTACGGTAACATGGAGAATTGATGTTGACTAAGAACGTCAGTGTGATGGTGCATGTTAATCTTCAATGGGCTGACGAGTTGAGTGTGGTCCAATAGGATTTGTAAACCTTAGGTGTCGAATGGATCCTAACCGTAGCTTGGAAGGTCTTTCATGCACTGAGACTGTCCATCAAGAGAAAGGGAATATTCCTGGATACCATATTCATCGGAGATAAGAGAAGAGTGTGATGGGAGAAGGCCTGAGTTATGATGGATGTGGGCCTACATGGATCAAAGTTCCACTCTGGTAGGTGTCAGAAAGTTGGCTTAGGTTGATGGATAGTTGGTATGGATTGTTGGTTTTCATTGATGTCAACCATTGGAGAGTGATATTGTATATTGATTTCAACCCTTGGAGAAAGTTCGGTAGCGAATTCTGGTAGAACAAAGGTTTGGGTAATGAACCCAAGGTTGTTTCATGTATAATGGTATGAGTTTTAATATATTTTAAGGTAAGAATATTCTATATGGATACTACATGTCATTCCATTTCCAATGGTATGTGGAACATCACATAATTTCTCATGGTTAGAGAGTTATGGCCTTGTGAAGTTGGAGAACCCAGGTTAGGGTAATGGACCGAAGTTTGTTTGATGGATAACAGTATGCATTTTGATTTATTTGTAGGTAATACTATTCTATATGGATATTACATGTCATTCCATTTCCAATGGTATGTGGAACGTCACATAACTCCTCATGGTTAGAGAGTTATGGCCATGTGAAGTTGGAGAACCTTCATGAGTCATCTAGAAGCCCCAAAAGGTCATAGAAGTCAAAGTGGTTTAAGAGATTTTTAGAAGGTAAATAATAAATTCAAGTGATGAGTGTACTATAATTCAAAGTGAATACAAAAAAAA
>ML812478.1:11955-24224 GCA_009831015.1 Picea engelmannii
GACCCAACCACTAAATGGCGACAACTAAGAGGTCACCTACCAACTGTCACCTTAGGTAGGTGTCCCTGTCACTTTAGAGGTGAGGTAGTCACCTCAAGGGGGGAATCCCAGTGACCCTAGGGGGAATGAGATGAAGAAAGATGAAGATGGAGATGAAGTCCCTAGAGGTCAAATCTAAATGGTATGAAGGTCTTGAAATGAAGTCTTGGGAAGGTCCAAGGGTTGCCAAGTATGTTGAGTAACTTGCAAGTGGTAAAATACCTACCCGAAACACAGGAAAAACAAGCATATATTGCAATGTAATCAATTGGACAAGCAAGTTAAGCTTTCTGTGCCTAATAGCAGCTGTTAGTAACAATGTATATCAGCAATAAAATGCACCATAAGCTGCAAGATAAATGCTAGAAATCAAGTAGAAGATACAAGAGAAAGACTAGCTAAAGACTAGCAAAACTCAAGATGAAAGACCAAGATACTAGCATGAAAAGATAAGGTTATTGTAGACACTTTTCTGCAGAAAATTATATCAGCCTTATGGCTGTAGCAATCAATGTATTATAGCAAGAAAATCAGCCACTAAAACTCCTCCAAACTTTGCCAAAAGATGCGCTAGAGCAAGTAAGACAAGTGTGCAAACTTTGGGCAATTTCCAGTGGTTGATAAGAGAGTTATTCAAGCAATTGAGTTAGGGTTTCGGCAGCCCTAATGGCTGAAGATGTAAATTTATAACAACAACAAGAACTATCCCTTTGATGGGGATGCCCTAGTGGTTGTGAGGTGTCCAAGGCATAAGGAAGACAATCCAAGTTGCAAGAAGTAAAATCGATAAGAAATTACGTTTCCCAATGCAATATTTTGTTTCTCCAATGCAAGACTAGTGCCTTTAGTTATGTGTTAATGGGGTCAAAATAATGAGCTAGGGTTACTAAACCCTTGGGGGTGTAAATTCTCTTACTTCCCAAGGTAAGCAACCTAGTTAGGGTTTGAAGATGAGGGGTGTAAATCCTCTTACTTCCTCAACAAAACCCTTGCAAAATAATACCGTAAACCATAATAACAAGGTAAAGAAACCATACCATTCAAGAAAAAGCTCTTAACATGCCAAAGTAAACCTCCACAACATCAAAAATTGACCTCCAAGAGATAGCGCACCATCATCATCATCAACCATAAACATAAAAGCATTATTCCATAGCACAAAAGGAAAATACTCCTAGTGTAGCAAAAATTTCAGACCAAGTACTTCTCACAAGAGGGAGAATTCTGTTAAAATGAGATCTTATGATCTCTTATTTATACAAAATGTCACTAAGATAGTTTGTCCACATAATTAAGGGTAAACTAGAAGACTAGGGGTTAACAACCCTAATCTTGCCCCTTTTACAAAGTAATATTAAACAATTCACTTTAATTTCACTTTTGCACAAAGAAAAATCCCTAGTTATATGGACGTCACCCCTTTAGGGGACGTTTTGGCACCAGGAGAAGGTCATTGGTGATGGAGGAGTGTAGAAAGGCTTCCCAAAGCCACATGTCAAGCATCCAAACAACTTCCTTCATGATCAAGGCTCAATCCCCTCAAACGTCCTTGTGCCAATGCATGTCATCCTCACCACCAAACCCTAACCCCACTAGGTGATGTCATGCCTCTAAAGGTGATGTTTTGCTTCTCCTAGGAAAAACGTTTGTCATGTGGGGGCTAGGTTGTGTCGTCCAAGTCATCTTCTAGTCCTTCAAAGTTTGATCTCTCTCATCCGACATGCGGGCCCTTGGCATCCACCTGTGGGCTTCAAGCCCCATAGAAGCCCAAGCTAGGATTGTTCTTCCAAAATTGTCCACCAACTAGGTCCTGCAAAGACAAACAAGCACGCCCTCCAAGGATCTCAAGTCATAACATCATGATAAGTGAATCCAATCAATAAATGAGCCACCTAAGCATGTGCATCAAAGATAACTATGTCAAACAATTAAGTGCTCAAAAACATTATGCGACTTGCCAAGCTTGAATATGGGAGGGTTGATGAGGTGTCTTATTGTGAAGATCTTTCCCTAGGTCAAGGGGAGTTTCCAAGAGATCCCTCTCTAAGCCACATAAAGTGGTTGAAGTAGTTAGGGTCAAGAGTCAATGGGCATAGGGCTCATGACATACAAGAGGTCGTAGTGTCTCATTCATGGGTTCCTTTGTATAGGGTGTGTGGTACCTTCGTTTGCAATGCACTTTTTCCAAGCCCATTATTTTTCCATTCTTTCATAAATTTAAGGACAAGTTGAAGGACACTGCCTTGGCGTGGTGTCCAGGTAATGACAGTGTCACCACAAATACCTAGTGGAAATGAGAAGGTTGGCTCGTGATGAGACCCCCTTTCTCTCAGCCATGCAACTGAGAGCCATTACCCTGACTTGGTGACCAAATAATGGTAATGTCATACCACTAGATATTCATGGACATGATAGGCCGGCTCGTGATGAGACCTCCTATCCTCCAACTAACCTTTGAAGCATTCTTAATCATATTTCTTGCCAGTCCCCCTTTTCTCAAAGATAAGCGTTTCATTGCTTTCTCGAGTGATCCCTGGGTGAAGCATCTAGAAGGTTCATACATAGGCTTTTATCTTTTACCCTACATCAATCCATTTGGGCCTTCAATCCCTTCTTCCCATAAAATGATGGACAACCCCTTCTTGTGTCAATACACCCTAAAATCCCAAGAGATAAGGAAATGGGGGGAAATAGTGATGGAAAGTGGTAAGTATGGTCGGGAATGGTACGCTGGCTCTTCAAGGGAGTTCCTAGTGGCAAACCCATCCCCAAGAAAGACGACTTACTAGGGCACAATGTCAACCACCAAGGTGAAGCAAGGCAAAAAGGCATAATGTCCAAGCATATATCATGAAATCTAAAGCAATCTAAGATACAACATACTTAAATGCCTCAAATGTTGAAATGATGCTCACCATAATACTGACTTGTACCTCATGGAGTGTTGAAATACATCTTATTTCAGTGTACCACTTAGACTAAATTAGATTTCAGCCTCCTATAAATATCTAACAGCCATACCACTGTTGTTTATGAGCTGAAATACTATTAACCAAGTTCTGAAATAAAATAGCAGCGGAAATAAATTATATATCAACATGCTGTAACCCTCATTTGGCACAAAAATCTATGCAATACCACTTGAAAAATACACAGAAAATTAGGGACAGATTTGAGGATAGAAAGCTCTTTATTCTGCTCAAGGAAAATCTGAGTTTATACAACAGCAATAAGCATCAACATTACAACACAGAATATCTCTTATTTCAGCAAGTCATCCTTCAATACAAACTGTACCAGACTGTAACTAGGGCAGATTGCCTCAACTGTACGACCAGTACGACCTAGAACAGCTAGTAAACCTCCACAGACAATCACATAAATGTATAGAAACTTGTGCCAAGAGAATCGGTACGAAGCAGAACAGAAACTTCAGCAAACTAGCATAGAAAATATGCCACTCTTGCTGTATACTCACAACCTCGATTTTTGTGCCTCCTCTTGCTGTATGGCCAGCAAAACACTGCTGTACAGCCTCTACTGTAGCTACTGTACGGACTGTTGAATGCTGCAAATGCTCCTTGGACTGCGTGCCAATCCCTCTCCTATGGATGCGTGCCAAGTCCCTCTTGTTGTAGCTATTTCCTCAAGAAAAGAACTCCTCCTTGGGATGCATGCCCCTTCACCTTCCCTCAAGCTCTCCTCAAAAGTGTGCCCTCCTCCTAATGAGATGCCTTTAAGCAATTTCGAATTGTAACTCCTCTAACCCTTGATCTCCCTTAAGTGACTTTTCACTTACCCTTGAGATCAACGGTCACAACTTAATCATTCTTTGAGGTCACTTAAGTTAATAAAGTGACCCATAACATCATAAAGTCACTTTTACATTTCGAAATTAAAAGACTCAACTTTATAAAATCACTTTATAAAGTCACTAGGATCAAATTTGCTTGGTCACTTCCGCATGCTGAGCACTGCCAATGCAGAAGTACCTCCAAGCTACCAAATTTCAACACTCCCTCTTAGTGAGAGAGGTACTTCTGGTATCACCACTAGAATTTGTCTCCATCTCATCAACGGCCATAACTGCTCCCTCTGTACTAGAAGTCTCTGCTCCTCTGAACATGAAGCCACTACTGCCACTGCACTGGAAGCCTCTGCTGCTACCTCTGTTGTACCACGAACTGAAGACAAGCTCCCAGGAGACTGCACACTCTCCTAAGCATCCATCTGTGTCGACTCATGTCTGCTGAGTCTTTTGAGAGTCTCGGAAGAGCATTGAGTCCCCGGTATCAACTCTCTCTCCCATGCAACCTGCCCACTCTCCGACACAGAATCTGACTCTAGAAATCCACTGGACCCCAACACATGTCAACTCAACAACCTATACAACCTCTCATTCTCGACACCAAGCATCACTGCTGTGTCTGGAGTAGCTCCCTCTGAATATAGAAATACCTGACCACAGTAGAATGCCACTCCAAATCTATCAACCTCCAGAGCTGACACTGAGAGTAAGTTAACCATCATCTCTGGAACATGCAATACTCGGGCAACCTCCAGAAATCCTCCTGACTCTAGCTGGAATCTAACACTTCCAACCCCCTTCACTACAAGTTGTGGGCCGATACCAACACCCACACAACAGTCTGAGTCTGTTTCTGAAAGACTCAGGAACACTAACCTCATCCCTGTCATATGCCGAGAAGCTCCACTGTCCATGAACCACACTTCAATGTCCTCGAACACTAGGAAACCACTGCCCAAGGGACCAGTCATGAGAGAAAACTCCCTCTCATGTCTCTCAACAAACTCTGCAATCTCTGTTGAAGCTGACACCTCTGGTTCCAGTTTCTTCTTCTTCTTGTTCGAGCATTGACTAGCGTAGTGGCTAGTCTTGTGACATGCAAAGCATCTCACCTTGCTCATGTCCTTCTTCTTCTCATTTCCCTTTGCCACAAGAGCAATGTTCTTGTCGTTTGCACCATCCAATGCCTTTTTCTGAGACCCCTCCTAGATCTCCTCCTACGTAAAATCATCCCATAATCTGCTCCAGTCAGGGAGCTTCTCTCTCCCCACCACACATTTGACGAAAACCTCCCACTCCTTGGTGAAGCCTTTGAAGGCTATCCGCACCAACTATGAGTCAGGAATGACTTCTCCAACAACTGCCAACTCGTCCTTCACTTGTGCAATGCGGGTGAGGTAGGTGGCCACACTCTCTCCTTTGACTATCCTAGCTCCATGGAGCTTGTCCCGGAGAGCCATTTTACGGTTCTCGTTCTTAGCCTCATACAAGCCTTTCAGTACAACCCACATTTCATTGGCTGTCTTCTTCTCAGCCAAGTGTGGAATAAGGTGGTCTTTGACTCCGTCCAAGATGATTCTCTGAGTCTTGGCTTCCCTCACCTCATGAACATCAAGAGCTATAGGATCTGAAGCAGGTACAGGCACAATAGTGTTCGCAAATGACCACAATTTGTTCTCCTTGAGAACACTGCTGATTCTAACCTTCCACTGCAGATAGTTGGAGACCCCCTCCAATCTATCTTCAAATCCGATGTTGGAAGTCATCTTTGTCCTCCTGACAAAGAACCTTTTCTGCCTTCTTCAAGCAAATACACCAGCAAATCACTTGCTGTCCCAACTGCCAAATGTTGCCCACTGAACTTCAGAGCACCTGCTTTGATACCATGTTGAAATACATCTTATTTCAGTATATCACTTAGACTAAATTAGATTTCAGCCTCCTATAAATATCTAACAGCCATACCACTGTTGTTTATGAGTTGAAATACTATTAACCAAATTCTGAAATAAAATAGTAGCGGAAATAAATTATATATCAGCAGGCTGTAACCCTCATTTGGCACAAAAATCTGTGCAATACCACTTGAAAAATACACAGAAAATTAGGGACAGATTTGAGGATAAAAAGCTCATCATCAGATTTGAGGAGAAAATGTCTCATCATAATCTATTCCTTCTTTCTGGGAAAAACCACGCACCACGAACCTTGCCTTGTACTTCTCGACATTGCCATCTGCTTAATGCTTCGTCTTGTAAATCCACTTGGAACTTACCACGGTCTTCTCTTTCGGTCTCAGAACCACATCCCAAACATCATTCTTTACAATGGACTGGTACTCCTTAATCATGACATCCTTCCATTCTTTCTTCTCTGCAGCCTCTTCATAACAAGTACGCTCAACATCAATAATGTCACTTAGCAATGCCACGTAACTAGAGTATGGTCGTGGTCTCTTGCTTTCTTTGAAAGATCCATTTGGAGCACCATACTTCTCTGCATCCTAAATAATTTCTTGAGCCCAAGTCGGTCTTCTCTTCTTTGCATTCATCTCTCAGGATGAATCTGCAGGTCTCTGTGGTTCTTCCATATCATGATCTTCTAGTACAACATCATCACCTGCATCTGTATCTGCAACTCTGGGAACTTCAGGTTCCTCATCATGTACCTCATCTGAATGATTCTGTCTCGATCTACTGAAAGTTGCATCCTCATCAAAGGTGACATCTCTGCTAGTCTCAATATGTCAGTGACCAGGGATGTAGACTCGGTATGCCTTCGATGTTTTAGTATATCCAACAAACATACCCTTCTTGCCTGAGGGGTCCAACTTCGATCTCTTGTCCTTGGGGACATGCACATACATTGGACAACCAAATATCCTCAAGTGGATGACCTCTGACTTTTCACCTGTAAACATTTTTTTTGGTGTCTTGTTTCCAAGTACATGGTGGGGACTTCTGTTTTGCACATATACTGCGGTCTTGGCTGCTTCTTCCCACAGATGCATCAGTAAATATTGATTATGAATCATGGCCTTTACTGCTTCCACGATTGTTCAGTTCTTTCTTTCTGCCACACCATTTTGCTGAGGATTGTAGGGAGTAGAGAGCTCCCTCTTAATCCCAACTTCTTTGTAGAATGCCTTGAATTCATCTGATGTGAATTCTCCTCCATTATCTGACCTTAAGATCTTTATCTTCTTTTCAGAAAGGATTTCAACAAGTACTTTGAATTCTTTGAACTTGTTGAATACTTCACTTTTAGCTTTCAAAATGTAAATCCAAGTGTTATGTGAGAGGTACTTCTGGTATCACCACCAGAATCTGTCTCCATCTCATCAGCTGCCATAGTTGCTCCCTCTTTACTAGAAGCCTCTGCTCCCTCTGAACATGAAGCCACTACTCCCACTGCACTGGAAGCCTCTGCTGCTACCTCCGTTGTACCATGAACTGAAGACATGCTCCTAGGAGACTGCACACTCTCCTAAGCATCCATCTGTGTTGACTCATGCCTGCTGAGTCCTATGAGAGTCCCGAAAGAAGACTGAGTGCCATGTATCAACACTCTCTCCCGTGCTACCTGCCAACTCTCCGACACAAAATCTGAGTCCAGAAATCCACTGGACCCCAACACAGGTCGACCCAACAACCTGTACAACCTCTCATACCCGACACCAAGCATCACTRCTGTGTCTGGAGTAGCTCTCTCTGAATATAGAAATACCCGGCCACAATAGAATGCCACYCCAAATCTATCAACCTCCAGAGATGACACTGAGAGTAAGTTAATCATYATCTCTGGAACATACAWTACTCCGACAACCTCYAGAAATCCTCCTGACTCTAGCTRGAATCTAACACTTCCAACCCCCTTCACTGCAAGTTGTGGGCCGGTACCAACACCCACACAACAGTCTGAGTCTGTTTCTGAAAGACTCAAGAACACTAACCTCATCCYTGTCATATGCCGAGAAGCTCCACTGCCCACGAACCACACTTCAATGTCCTYGAACACTAGGCAACCATTGCYCAGGGGACCAGTCATGAGAGAAAACTTCCTCTCATGTCTCTCAACAAACTCTGCAATCTYTGTTGATGYTGACACCTCTGGTTCCGACTTCTTCTCYTTCTTGTTCAGACACTGACTAGCRCAGTGGCCAGTCTTGTGACATGCAAAGCATCTCACCTTGCTCATGYCCTTCTTCTTCTCATTGCTCTTTCTCACAAGAGCAACGTTCTCGTCCTCTGYACCATCCACTGCTCTCTCCTGAGACCCCTCCTGGATCTCCTCCTGTGTAAAGTCATCCCACAATCTGCTCTAGTCARGGAGCTTCTCTCTCCCCACCACGCACTTCACGAAACCTCCCACTYCTTGGTGAAGCCTTTGAGGGCTATCCGCACCAACGTTGAGTCCAGGCTTCCTTCACTTCATGGGATCTGACACAGGTACGRGCACGATGGTATTCGCAAACGACCACAACTAGTTCTCCTAGAGAACCCTTGTAATTCTAACCTTCCACTGCAGGTAGTTGGAGATCCCCTCCAACATATCTTCAAACCTRATGCTGGAAGTCATCTTTGTCCACCTGACAAAGAACCTTTTCTGCCTCCTTCAAGCAAATACACCAACAAATCACTTGCTGTCCCAAGTGCCAAATGCTGCCCACTGAACTTCAGAGCCCTAGCTCTGATACCATGTTGAAATACATCTCATTTCAGCATACACATAGTCTACATTAGATTTCAGCCTCCTATAAAGATACAACAGCCATACAACTATTCTTTATGAACAGAAACACTAATAGACTAGTTCTGAAATAAAATAGCAGCGGAAATAACTCATATATCAGAAGGCTGTAACCCTCATTTGGCACAAAAATCTGTGCATAAACACTTGAAGAAATTACACAAAAAATAGGACAGATTTGAGGAGAAAGAATGTTTTATTCAGCTCAAGGAAATTCAAAACTATTACATCAGCAAACTGCATCAGCATTAAAACACAGACATTCACTTCTTTTAGCAAAATTCTGCACTATACAAACAGTCCCAGACTGTAGCTAACAAAGACAGCCATGGCTGTACTGCCTGTACGGCCCAGGACAGCCAATAAATCTTCAGAAACAGTCATAAATCTGCATAGAAAAACGTGCCAAAAGGCACTGTACGGAACAACATTAAAAACTCAGCAAATATGCATAGAAATCTGTGCCGATCTGCTGTAAACTTACAGCCTCGATTTCTGTGCTCTCCCTTTACTGTATGGCCAGCATACACAGCTGTACGGCCTCCTTTATTGCTGTTGTACGGACTTCAGTAAATGCTGCTATGCTTCTAGGGATGCATGCCAATCCCACTCCTTGGGATGCGTGCCAAACCCTCGCTGTAGCTCTTCCTCAAGCATACACTTCTCCTTGGGATGCGTGCCCCTTCACCTTCTCTCTAGCTCTCCTCAAAAGTGCGCCCTCCTCCTAATGAGCTGCCTTTAAACAATTTCGAATTGTAACTCCTCTAATCCTTGATCTCCCTTAAGTGACTCTTCACTTACCCTTGAGATCAACGGTCACAACTTAATCATTCGTTGAGGTCACTTAAGTTAATAAAGTGACCCATAACATCATAAAGTCACTTTTACATTTCGAAATTAAAAGACTCAACTTTATAAAATCAGTTTATAAAGTCACTAGAAGAAAATTTGCTTGGTCACTTCCGCATGCTGAGCGCTGCCAATGCAGAAGTACCTCCAAGCTACCAAATCTCAACAAAAGATTCTGCATAACAATCGCACATGGCCTTTTCGGTGTGTGAATATCAGCTCCTATTTGTGATAAATTGGCTTATTCTAATGAACATAAAATATATAAATACAAACATTAATAATAATAAAAGACATAAAAGACATGACCTAATTAAGGGACATGACTGTTCACCATTGTGACTAGTCAATGCATGTAGGTATACCGTCACATGGCATTGTATCAATCAATCTATATCTCATATCTTATTCATTATTTATCAATTATTGTCCTTTATGGATTTCAACTCATTGTCCTTCTTATGTTGGATATTCTGTATATGAACTATTATTCATTACATTGGTTTTAGAGCCAAGTTTGACTTTGGCCCTTGGCCACACCTTTTACTAGATCCGGTCTGATCTGGATTTTGGCCACATAGTTATTAGAGTGTCTTTGATCCCTTTGTCTCTGACCACAGTTGGCCCTTAGCCATTTACAGTTCAGAAATTCTGGTGAGGAAAATTCACCTTGCTGCAGATTCAAAGAAAACCAGAAATCAGGAGGGTTAAATTATTAGAAGAATTATCAACGAAGAATCTGGTGCTGCCCAAAAATTTCTCAGTGAAAGCATCTGTGTGCGGTCGTTTTTGGAGATTAAAGGGTTGAATTATTGTTGCTGTGGGCAAGTTATCCGGAGAAGGTAGATCCACTACCATCAGAGCTGCCGTTAAAAAAGGGTACCGTCAATGCAACCCTTGAGGCAGCAGTTTAGGTGATATATCACAGCCCAGATTAACCATTTTGAAGATGTATGGTTCAGTCTAGTTCTGCTAGTTGAAGAAATCAATCCAAAATAAATTTGTAATCGACAGCCAAGGAGTTAATAAACAGTGCATTAAACTGAGTCGTGGGGCAATTACAGAGGTTGTTTTTGTAACTGCAACCAAGGTCATTGGGAATAGGGATCATGACACTACCCATTAAAGACTACCTCGCCTTCATATTTACTCATGCAGACTTCCTATCAGAGATATGTAGAAAAGATGACGAGGTGACACATGTAGAAAATATCTCAGAAACTCAATATGACATACACTGATTTCAACCTCCTATTAAGCTTCAACAGTAAAGCATTAAAACCCAATACAGAACTGTACTTAATGAGCAGAAACACAAATGTCACAGATCTGAAACTAAAAACCAGCAGCAGAATATAACTGAACAGTAGACAAATTATTCCATTTGGCACATAAAAATCTGGGTAATGCCTCTTGAAGAAAACATAGGAAAAATGACAAATTTGAGGAGAATGTTTCTTTATTCAGCTTTAGTGAAAAATTCTGAGTACAACAGCCGTAAATATTCAGCATTAATGAACTGTACTTTCACTCTATGTGAGCAAAAACTTCACTTATTTTTTAAGTAACACAGTCTGAAATCAAAACTAGACTTCCAGTACAAACTGTATGGACTGTACAGTCACAAACAACAGAAATAAGCCTCGTTTTTCGTGCCCAGAAGAGGTACATAACAGTACCTCACTGTACGGACTTGTTAGCAGCTGAGTTAACACCTAGAAATCCGCACCTAAACTCAGCATTGATTTCTGCACATGGCTGTAGCTGCAAAGCCAGCAAAACTTGTTGTACGGCCTCCACAAAACCGTACTGTATGGCCTCCTTGTTTTATGGTACTGATACACTTTAATACTGAAGCTGCCTTGAAGTGTGTACCAATCCCTCTCCTAGGGATGCATGCCAACTTCCATTGCTGAAGCTCTTTCCCTCCAAGCAAAGAAACCTTCTTGGGATTCGTGCCCCTTCAACTTCCTCTAACTCTCCTCAACAAGTGCACCTCTCTCTCCCTCATGAGCTGCCTTTATCTAATTTGAAAGTGTAACTGCCCTAACCCTTGGTCTTCCAATGAGATTGATGGTTAAGATTAGATCTTGCCCTCATGAGATCAACAGTCACGACTTAATCATTTGTTGAGGTCACTTAAGTCACCAATAACATCATAAAGTCACTTTTACACTTAAAAATTAAAAGACCCAACTTTATAAAATCACTTTATAAAGTTACTTTATAAAGTCACTAGGGAGAAAGTGTGCTTGGTCACTTTCGCATGCTGGGCACCGCCAATGCAGAAGTACCCCTGAGCTACCAATTCTAACACTCCCTCTTAGCGAGAGAGGTACTTTTGGTATCACCACCAGAATCCGTCTCCAACTCACCAGCTGCCATAGCCGCTCCCTCTGTACTAGAAGCCTCTGCTCCCCCTGAACAGGAAGCCACTACTCCCACTGCACTGGAAGCCTCTGCTACTACCTCCGCTGATCTATGAACTGAAGACATGCTCCTAGAAGGGGTTCTAAAGATTTGAAGCCAGTCCCAACTCAACTAGGTAGTGGTTCTTATGACTTGTAGAAGTTGTCTTTTTGCAAGTTACATGGGATAGCAGGCTCTCCAGAGTTGAGGACTTGACATAGTGGTTTTGTCTCTCTGGGAATACACACCTATTCTTTTCCAATTCAAACCTTTGTTGAAATAATGTAACTGCGAAGGGCATTCTTATTATTTTGTTATTGGATTAAATCCCCATTGTGGATTAATCATGTCATTATGATTATTTTTATTATTAGATTAATCCCCATTGAGGATTAATCAAGTCGGTAATTGTATA
>ML812478.1:100322-117994 GCA_009831015.1 Picea engelmannii
TATATATAATCTCCTTATACTTTATAAAGAGTACCTTATGTTTTGACTTATAATAAAATTCCCTTTATTTGTTAGTGGCGGTTAGGGCTCAACAAACACGACCCTAAGTTTTGTGAAATACTTCTTTAGAGGAAAATACACACCCACATATATATTATATATCGTATGGAATACCATGGGCCAATGGTTTTCCAAAACCATGGGATGGTAAATCTCCAAAGGTAAAATAAGATATTCACTTTTCCTCTTCTTTGAAACTTTTTTCTTTTAAATTACGTTTTCTCACTTTTTAAATGATAATTAACTTAACTAATGTCAAATCTGGAATATTTATTTCAAACTTCTTGGTGTGCACTTATACTTCTTCACGTGCCCCATAAGAAAAACCTTTTCTTTTGTTTTTGTTTTTTCTCCTCCCTTTTTTTTTTTTTTTTTGCAAAATGACTTTTTTACTTTCGCTGAAATGTGTGGAATATTTGATTTATAAATGGCCAATGGCCAATATGAGGTCAAAGACCTTGTTTTAGAGAAACTCTATTTTGTGGCCAAAATTTGGATCAAGATGAAGCTCTGATACTACTGTGGTGAACCAAGCTAGTTCACCAGGTAAATACCCAATGTAGGTAGGACAACAAGTTATAATCCATAAAGGATAATATATTAAATAATAATGTATATGAATACGAGATGATGAGATACAATAAGAATGACGGTCTTATATACCCACGCAGGGGTGCCCTTCCATGAAGAGACATGACCTTTCATTAGGAATGTGTCTCTTCATTAATTATTCATTAACTATTATAATGTATTTATATTTATTATTATATATTATGTTCATAATAGGCAAAGGCAAAGCATCTAAAAGGAAAAGGCAAAGGCACAAGGGAAGAGGACCAAAAGCTAGCAAAGCAAGAGGGGCGCACCAAGGCAAAGGGCGCCTTGCCTCAAGAGGCTAGCAGGGACATCTTCAAGGGACTCCAAGGCTTCCGAGAAGGGTTGCTATTGTAACAGGTTCACTTGTTTATGTTTTATGTGTTGTACATTTTGCTTTGAGGCATTCTATATACATTTACTCCAAATTGATATTCCCCATGGGGGCTTTTTCCAGGGTCATGTTGACCAAAAACATATGTGTCAATTTCATGCATGCTTAGAAGTGTAAAATCAGCATTTAGAGTCGTAAATATTAGGAGGAGTGTTATGTGTTTTGAGTTATATTGTATGTGCTAATCATTGGTATGAAAAACACTTGCAAGGGCACCTCAAAAGGACACTTAACCACAAAAATTATCAGCATAAAGTAACCAATTAGTGTGTTGTTCTAAAAGGCAACAAAGGACAAATTTGGAAAATCAAACTTAGAGCTATTTTCTAGTCAAAGATAGACCAAACTTAGCAACCTGATAGTACCTTAGTTCTCTTCAATAAGATGTTGCAACACCTTCAAAGATACTTCTATTGGCCTTCCAAATAGAGGCACACAAAACACTGCATCAATGTATGTTCTCTTTGTAGCCAACCTTATCATTTCAATCAGAGTTTTGGCAATACCAATCTTTTTTGGTACCATCTTGACCTTGGAAATCTATCTCATTGGATTTTATCTGTAGTTTATCTACTATACAAAGGAGGAAGCACAAGTGTACTTTTGTGATGGTTTGTATATTTTCAAAGATGGTGATCTTTGTTCTTTGGAGAAAATACATATATACACAAGTTGCAGATCTCTTTTTTAAGCATGTGTGGAATTAATTTGGGTTGCAACTCACTATCATTTTAAAACGAGATTCTTGATTCTTGAGTCACTTTTGGTGGTTCTTATGAAAGCTTTTGGGCTAGGTATTTACTTCATTTCTCCCTCAAACTCATGGCACCCAAAACAAAGTATACATGAAATAATCAAATATTGAAAAATTACTAGTTTTAGTCACTTGGCATAGAACAAGTTTGTCAGTAGAACCTTAGTCCATGCTATATATATGATCATCAACAAAATTGACAAGGAGATAATTGCTTGTGTATTTTGTAGCATAACTAAAATAAATCTACCATTGTATCCATGGGGAATCACCTTTCAAGTCTGTATGGATTCCAATGCTTGTCACCCTTGAGATCCTAGTTTCCCTTTCATCCCTAGTGACTTCAATTCAACATGGGAAATAATCAGACAAGGCTTCTTCACTTGTGCAAAACTTGACAAAAATTCATGTTAGAGTACATGTCATACTCTAAGAATCTCAAGCTAAGTATAAGGTACTCCATGATTGACATCAAGTACCTCCAAAATTCCAAGTTTGTCACTAATTTTGGTTGCACTTGGATAATCAATAGATCAATAACACACAACATCACAAGCTGAAAACGATTCATTATTAGGTTTATACCATTTTTCAAGTAACGAGTTTTAATGCTTTCCGAATAGATCTCCCAACTCGACATGGCATACATAATGTTATGAATGTTAGCGAGCTCGAACTTTATGAGCCATCTCTCTTGGAGGACAATATTCTACTCACCCATATAGAGGCCACAATTCTATATTTTTAGCCTCCTTTGACCAAGGATGGTTTGATAATGCACATGATCTATTGATGTATCAACATCGGACATATACTTCCACATAGGCTCGATGTCTAGCATGTGGAAGTCGTTTTTGTAACCTCTCAGAACCTTAGGAAGTTCACTTTGTATGTTAATTATTAAAGTGAATGAATTTTTAGATTAATGTGAGATTAATTAAGTTAAATTCCTAAGTTTTCGGCATTAGTAACTTAATGTGAGATCTAAAGTGAACGTGAGATTAGATTGTGACCGTTCATCACTTTAGGAGATATAAGGTTTTGGACTTAGGGTTAAGTCAATGTAATAAAAGGCAGCCTAAAGTGAGAGGATGACACACACACAGAGCACATAGGAGCAAAGAGGGATTATTTTCTCATGTGCTTGTGTCACACAATGAGTGGACAATGAGGAGATCTCATTGAGTGGGTGAAGAGCATCTCATCCAAGTGTGAGTGGGAAGGGTTGAGGAAGGGTGCAAAAGGGGAAGTAAGGGAGATAGAAGTAAGGTGGGCTAGGTTATTGCTACATTGTATTCCTCTAATGGGCCATTATCCCAGGATGAGAGCCCATGATTTTATCTAATAAATTCAAACTCAGATCTGGTTTTCCCTTCGGGGTTTTTCTAGGGGTGTTTACCTAGATATCTTTGTGTAATGTACTAGTTTCAATTTTATGTTTATGTTGATTATTTTTATTAAGTAACCTAGTTATGATGTTATTTAATAAAGTGATTTTATTCGGAATTAATAGTCGTGTGCTAGGTTTACAAAAATTAACAGGATCTACCCAACAACAACAAACCACTACTTATTTAGTTGCCTGAAAGGTCAATTACCTATGTACTCATATAATGTGACTGTTACAATATGTGTTTTAGAAGCACTTTTCCTATCGACAATAGGGAACTAATTATTCCACTCCCCGTGTACAATGAGAATTGGGGACAATGCCCTCTAAGCATAGAATAATTGGTGAATAGTAGGTTGCAAGAGACAATGTGTAAAGAGATGTTTGCAACTCGTTAGTTACATAAACAAATGTATCCATATCGAATTAATTACTCCATAATTCCACCGCATCATCAATTTTCCCTCTTATCACTATTGATTACTACATCATATGATTTGATTACTACATCATTTGGTTTTTTTATACTACGTAGTTGAGTGTATTTGTGTATTGCATCCTATTTTATCTGTGAGTGGTCTCATTGTTGATTGTGTGCACACATCACTCAATCTCATTCTAGATATGAGCCTCATTACACAATTTTATCTCTTTCTAATATGTAACATATGGTTGTGAAACAATCTTTTTTTCTATGTTTGGTGTTCTTTAGTGATTTTAAAAAGCTCATTTTGGTTTTCAGAGTTCTTTAGTGATTTCACAAAGCTCTTTTTGTTGGGGTTTGCATTTTTTTTCATCTTTCCTTGCCATTTCTTGATTCACAACTCCTCTTAGTTAGGAGATAGTTAGGTTTTAAGTTGTCTCAGGGTTCAAAAGGTCGTGAATGGACAAACATAACAATGGAATTTTTTTATGTAGCAATGCTTTGTGAATGCACTAGTTGATCATTTTGATGAGCAACATCTCTAGCGATTGCATAGGGCATGAACTCAAAACCATTGGTAGAGGAAATCAAATAGTAAATAACAATGTTGGATGAACATGTGGTCATGGGAAAACTTCATGATTTAGTTTGAATCCCGAATAGAGTTTAGAGAACAAGTTTTAACTACTTCTTACAACACCTTTGAAAAGGGTAGTGTGTGAAGCAAGGGCAATCTCTTAGATTTGCAGGGGGTGAAGTTAGGGAAAAATAAATAAGATTTGGGAGAAACAACTTCACCTTCAAACTATTATATTCAAATCTTCTCAAATGCTTGAAGACATTAAAGTATATACATTCCTACAAATATACATGTTGTCCTTCAAAATGTTTTAACTAGTGGGAATGTAATGAGAGCTTACCTTAACCAAACAACTGATTATTGATGCCTAACACAAAATCCCCACTATTTGAGGTCACATTAGGACTAGGATTTCACAGAATGATAGACAATACAATAGGAAACCTAGACAAGGGCAATAAAACATCAAATGCAAGAGAAAAATAAAGTACATAAATAAACTTAATTGAAAGCAAACTAAAGCAATAGAAAAGAAAATAATGTTTTTGTTGTTGTTGTTTTTATATATAATGTTCAAGGTTAGGGGGGGAGCATGTGGGGAGACTATTTTGTGGAATAGTAAGTCTTTAGATACGATCCATTGACAATATGTGAAAAGAGTATTTATTTTTCTTTCCTCAAAGCTAAAAGCATTACTTCCAAGATTTTGAGCAACAATAAAAGGACCTACCCATATTATCTAAAAAATTGGTATTCTTACCCCTTTCGTCATGAGCAATGTCACACAATAAGACATGTTGTCTGCCACATTTTTTTCCTTATTCTTTTTATCGTGGTACTTCTTGATGATGTTTCCTTGGTGCTTTTGGAAATTTTCTGCTGAGAACTTCCTTTTCTCTTTGAGGGTTAACAAGGATTTGAAGCACTAATTGATGGGATTAATGTCTAACTCTTTGGTCTAAAATGCGAGGCGATAAAAAAATTTCCAGTTCTACAAGCATGATAGTCTCTTTGTCAATAAACAAGTTGAAAGGGGTTACTTTGGTGTTGATTTTCATAGTGGTCCTATCAACACGTAGAGCATAAGAGAGATGCAAGTGCCATTCACGTGGGCTCTCATCAATTATCATTTTTATGATCTTTATTAGTTTTTTATTAGTTGACTTAGCAAGGCCATTTCCTTGTGGGTAGTATGGCGAGGAAGTAGACAGGATGATATTGTACTTTTAACATAGTCATGCTACTCCCATTATCACTAACTAATTCAATTGGTAAGGAAAAGTAAAAGAAAATGTAATTTTCTAGAAAATTGATTACTTGCTTCACTTTTGCATTCTTGAGTGGAATCACTTCATCCCATCTCATGAAATAATCAATGGTGGTTGATAAGAAAATGTGACTTGTAGAAGATGGAGGGTTGGTGGACCAATGAAGGAAAATCCCCATTTTGCAAAAGGGAATTTGGTTGATGCTAAAGGTTTGAGGGGCATGGCAGTTATAAATCACAATTTCTCACAAAAAGGATCATGAAACAAGGTTGGCTAGTAAAAGTCATAATGGATAATTTTGTGGGATGTAGCTCTTGAATCAAAGTTCCCATTGTTGTGAAACTAAAGGTAGGCTCCTAAATGAAATTTTTCCATGATATGTGTTGAGTGATTTCATCCAACACATAAAAGGAGCATACCTATGGAATAGACAATTGTTTTCTAGCACGTACTCAATTACTTGCAGCTTGATTCTTCTTCTTTCATTTTCCTTAAAGTGAAGGGGACATTGCTAGTTTTGTAGGTAATAGATGATATCAACATACCATGGATCTTCATTGACATCATAATCAAGATCATAACATTTTAACTCATTGAAGGCAGATAAAGAACATTCATCTTCCAATTTATTGGGCAAAGGATGTTCATGATTTTCTGCCAATAAAAGAGTTAAATCCTTGCCACAAATAGTGTTGGTTATGACAAATTATAAATCACATTCTTGGATTTTAGTTGTCCAATTGGATAACTTAACATGTAGATATGTCTAGGACATCAAGTGATTGACAGTTGAGAGTGGTAATTTAACAATAGTATGCTTACCAAGAATGTAATGCCCAAATTTGGTCAAGGTTGTAACTGGCGCAAAAGCATGTTTTTCATTTCATTTTCTCCTAAGATTTGACTCATGAATGCTACAAGTTGTTCTACTTTTTTATAATCAAGTTGCACTAAGATGGCCAAAATAGCCTCCTCAATGTCATTAGTATAGATTTGAAATTCATTTGAAAACCCCAGTTTTGCAAGGGTAGGGGTAAAAGTGATTACATTTTTAATGGAATGAAAAGCTTCATAATCTTGTTTGTCCCACCTGAATTGAGAATATTTCTCAATAAATTATGAACATGCTTAATGATTTTTTCAAAAATTTGGTACAAACCTACAAATGAAGTTTATCTTTCCTATGAAAGATTGAATAGTATTTTTAGATGTAAGACCTTACAACTTTTAAATGGTTGAAACTCTTTTAGGATCTATTCTCACACCATGTTTTAAAATAATATGTCCTAGTAGCTTATCTTTTGGGACACAAAAAAATAGAGTTATTAGGGTTAAAGAATATTCCAATTTTCCTACATCTCGATTCTCAACAGTCTTGCCTTAAATGCTCAAAATGATCATCATGTTTTCTAGAGTGAACAATCATATCTTTGAGTTAGATTTATATGATTACACCTAACAGGTCATCAAATGTTATATATATGGCATGTTGAGATGTAGCTCCAACGTTAAAGACACCAAAAGGCATGTGATGATAAGCAAAGGTACTCAACATGTGATGAATGTTGTTCTGAATTAGTCTCTAGAAATCTTATTGTAACTTGAAAAACCATCCAACAGAGACATCATCTTAGAACTAGTGATCTATTGAATAATCATCTCTATGTTTGGAAAAGGAAAGTTGACTTTAGTACTAGCATGGTTAAGAGATCTTAAATCAACACATAGGTGAATGTTGCCATTTTTATTTCAAACGTGCACTACGTTAGATACCCATTTGGAATAGCGAACCAGAAAGATGGCATTGGTTTGTATAATTTTATCCAACTCCTTCCAAATTAGTACTTCCAAGGAAAGATTAATGGGACATTGTTTTTTCCTAACATGCTTCACGCCATCTTTGATAGGGATCAATGCTTATTATTTTGGGGTCGAATCCACTTAGGTCTTTGTAAGACCATGCAAACACATCACAAAACTCTTTGAAAAGCTCCACAATTTTTTTTTATTCTTTTTTCCTTTATACATTTTTTCCCCATGTACAATATTTTGAGGTCTTGATTAATGCTCATTTCACAAGTTTAGGGTATTGTATATTTTGTTTTTAAGACTCGACATCAAGGTTGAGACCTTTGGAAGCATTGCATGTTGAAAACGTGTTTTTGAGAGAAGTCGTCTCTTTAGGGAAGATGCTATGCTCAAGTTCAATGATCTCAAAAGTCTGTGGGGCATGATTGTCTTGGTATGCTAGAAAACAACAAATGTCTTCAGTGTAGTAAAATACCTACCATGATTCATCTTTCTCAGGAACATGGGGATAATACAAAAATATGACATGACAATTAGGCTTGTCCCTAAGAAACTATTTGTTTGGATTAGAAGCATACACTGCAAGTTGGCCAACAACAACATTCATCTCTCTATGGATGTATGCAAATTAAAGGACAATATTTTTTTTGCAAGTTGTTGCATAAATTGGATGCATAGTTTAAAAATTTTCTTACAAGGCGACTAACTTCGCTTTACTAAGTTTATGATAAGATTGTAATCACCAAAGGCATGAAGATTTTTTCATTCTAACTCTTTGGTTTTATATAATGCAAGGAACAAGGCTTCAAATTCCACAATATTGTTTGTAGATGAAAAATTCAATTGAAAAGAGAAGGGAAAAAATGAATTCAAGGGGGGATAAAGGATGGCACTAAAACCACTATCTTCTCTAGAAGAGGCATCATCGAATTACATGTGCAACATCTCATCTTGGTTGATGCTCGACGTAATGGATTGTATGCCCTCATCTTCGGTAAAGATGAAGTAGGTACCTAACCCAGTTTCAATAAAGTTAATACCCAAATTAAGAAGGCTTTCAATATAGGGTGCAACTCTAGGTTACCTAAAGACACATGTGTTCTTATGATTATGATGTGCAATCATGTGCAAGGCATTTAAGATGAGATATCCTTCGATCAATTGTTGCCACTCTTGCCCTAATATGATGAAGCAGTTTTCTTGCATCCACGACAACCACTTGAAAATTACAAGTAGTGAGGATCTTGGGGTGAGCACACATAACAACAATTAGAGATTTATCTAGCCAATAAATAATTTTGCATTTCAATTGAAGTTCATCATATTTGTAGTCTCATTTGTACATGACAACCCTAACTATGCCATTATGATGTTAGACATGATATTTGGCATGGAACCACCATCTATAAGACATGAGTGGGCTCATAGCTAACTCCAATTATGGCATCTACCTCCTTTTCTTTCAAAGAAGCAATATGTGTTGCTAGGGGTTTCATTGTCTTATGATTTGCAAGTTGAATATTCAAGGCAATGAGGGATTTATTTAGGTTTTCTTGTTTCTCAGGAGCCCTAAGTACATCTAGCATGTTAGTATTGGATTTGGTAGCCATAAAATCATTAACCACATTGTGGCCTGCTGAAATATGTTTTGAGCCTATTATTGTTTTGTGTTGTATTGAACATGTGTTTGCTTTGCAAAGATCGATTTCTAGTTTACAATAGGGTACACATCACCAATTTATTCTCCTTCCTCAATGGTTTGTATAGTATATGCACTAAATTTACCTTTGGCTATTTCCATAGAGACCAAACAAATTTCACAAGTGCTTTGGTCATGATGACTATCACAAAAATTAGACCAAGCTCATGAAGAGCAAGTTTCAGGATGAATGGAATTGTTCATAGTAATAATTTGGAGCAGCATTGAGTTAGAAGGTATAAAATCATAATCAATATGTGCTCAATAGAATCATCCTATTATTCATGTCTTGGATAAAGAAAATTGAAAGGATCCATATTTATCTTAAAGTGTAGTAAGGATGGTGAATCTTACTAATTCTTATAATACCAACTACAAAATGTTTGGCGATATTTTTGTAAAAATATTCAAATTTCTAATAACTTTATGTGGTTTCTAGAAACTTTTGGGGATTTTTAGAGTAAAATAGTTTTATTCTATAGAATTTTGGAAAATGATTTAAAGAATGGAAATTGACGAATTGTTTTTTGGAAAAAGGCTTGGAAAATTAGCCTAATGACGAAATTTAGCCCCTAAAATTTCCCCTAGTCCTAGATGTTGTGTAACATAGTAGTCATGTATATTCCTTTAGTTGGATTTTCAAGAGGTAACCCCATTCTAAGGGAATGTTCCTCAAATTCAATACATACTTGCATGGATGATCTTAAGTTGTTCACGTTCTTTCCTTCAAAGATGTTTCTAAAAGTAGTTAGGAGGATGTTTTAATAATGGACCAATGCTGCTTCAAGTGAAGAGTGGATGATCTGAGGTATTTAATGCTATAATAATATGAACCCAAGGTTAAAAGTCTTGATGGTTTATCCATATTTTTTCACCAAGATGTTGTAATGATTCAAGTGGTCAATAAGGTTTTCCATGTACTCAAAGGTGGATTTGAACTAGTAAATCATCTCAAACCATGTGGATTTTTTTTTTCAACAAGGCTAGAAAATTCACTAGCAACCTTTTCCTTTGAAGAGTTGAAAAACAACCACATACACATCTCCTCATAATGGGCACTAATATTTCCACATGCATTAGAAAAAGGAAACTACATGCTCATTTGTAGTTATGACCTCCTCACCTTAAAACTTAGGCAAGCGTTCTTTGAGCATGGGTAAGGGGTTGGTGGGTGGTGCAATGTTCAATGGAGATGGTATATGCCAAGGAGTGTTGTCTATATCAAAATAATATTTAAATATGTTCATCTTCTCGATGACTTTATTAAGTTTATTTGGTGCATCGATTGGACAAAATTGGTTGTACATGCTACTGACAAGGCTAGATCAAGATGACTAAGCCTTAGTAGGCCTTGTAGTGAAAGGGGTAGGTTTTGAGGAAGTCATGGTCACAAGGATTTTCGCACTTGGACTGTAGTTTATAAATGTTGAATAAGAAATGAGGTTTTCAAAGTGCTTCAACCACATTGTCATGTGCCTAATATTAGGAAGAGACTTAAACTTAGTGGATTTACCCTTAATCCTCCGAGATTGCCTCAGAGGTGTGAACATGAAAAAATGATCTACTCTCTAGGCCTTTGATTCCTTAATCTCTCAATGCACTCTTATCTCTCAACAATATTAATCCAATTGGAGATGGCCTCCCATGAATTTTCCAACTCCTCAAAATTCTTTGTTGTCAATAAGTTGTAATGAAGGATAACATGAGTGATATTCTATTGGTTGGCTAAACACGTAGGAAAATTTGGATGGTTAAGATGAGGTTAAGTCATGGAAAATCTTCCTTCAATCTGCTTGTTGTAGGTGTGGTAAACTTTCATACAAAATCTTGTAAATTAATAGGTAGACTATAGGAGTAATGACATGGGTCTCATGTGCTACAATGGTCTGAATGCACAAATTGAAGAGATGTATTAGGAAATTAGCTTGAGGGAATATCATAGTAAAGGAAGAAAATTAAGATCTTAGTTAATTTATGCAACAAATTTGACCAAACAACAAGTATAACANTTACTATTATATCACTAACTCTAATCATTAACGTTTCATATAATTATTAAGTTATGGATGAAATTATATTTCAATAACATAATAGGCATGTGCAAATATAACTAAATACGCATCCTTTATACCCAAATGTGCCAAACTTCACCCAAGGAAAGGATTACTAGGTGTGATACACTAGGTGTGATACATGCGATATAGAAGTAGCTGGATGCATATTTATAGCCATAATTCTAAATACTTTTTTATATAGAAGTAGTTGTATGCATCATTTATAGTCATAAATTCAAGGAAGTTTAGGGTACATGTGATGTGAAAGTACTTGTATGCATTATGCATTATTTATTAATGTAAATTTCTAAAAATTATCTTGAGGAGGGTGGATTTGAATTTGTTTTTTTTTCTATTGGTGTTTGATAATGAACATTCAAATCCTTTTAAGGGAAGTGAAGTTTTTATTTTTTTATTATTATTTTATAAATTTGATTATTTAAATTAATTTAAATGAATCAAAATTATTCTAACATCATAGTTTCTTATTTTAAATTAAGTAAAAAAATTATTTTTTAAACCTAATTATTTAGATTACATTTAAAATGAAGGAAAACTCGCACAACAATAGTATTCTATTAATAAAGTTTTCACTGATGAAATAAAATATGGACTTTTAACAAATTTGTAAACAATTTATACAAAATAAAAGCTATTTCAAGTCAAAAACCCTATTTTGGATAATAACCCTATTTTAAACCTAATTATTTAGATTACATTTAAAATGAAGGAAAACTCCCACAACAATAGTATTCTATTAATAAAGTTTTCACTGATGAAATAAAATATGGACTTTTAACAAATTTGTAAACAATTTATACAAAATAAAAGCTATTTCAAGTCAAAAACCCTATTTTACACTGATCTTTCGTCTGATATTCACCATATTTTGGATAATAACCAGTTCCAACTATGTTGGTTGGCTCCACAATAAAGTTGGAACTAGTCTTAGCAGTATGCAAAAATATGGGGGCGATGGTGATCGGGCGAACAGGTTTCACAGATCTCCACAGTCTCCCTTGCCCTCTTGTGATTCTACTGAGCTCTTGACAGCTTGCTTCAATGACTTTTGATTCTTTTTGGTTTCCCCGGTCTCTACTGGCTTCTAGATTGAGTAGTTTCATGGTTTTGTCTCTACTTTCTCCTGGTATGCCCTGAAAACCTTTACCCTTTGTTTTATGCCTCCTACTTCCTCCTTTTGCGCCCCACCTGTTATTGTTTTCTGGGATCTTACCGACACCTTGAGTACCCGAGGGACTATTTCTTGCCCGGTGACTGGTCTTCTAGACAAGTAAAGACAAATAGACCTATAACTCTGCGCTGATTGGCCCAGTCCTCTGACCTGTTTCTTTATCCTTTTTTCACCCACTGGCCAGTCATACTCATACCCCGAGCCTACTGGGCCTCCTGCCTGGTTACCCTACTTTTAAATGGACTCACTGACTGACCCTTTGATGCATCCTGCCGACGAAATCTTTTGGAAACAAGCGGGGTTGTTCGACCAGCTGGACTCCCTAGTTTCAGAACGTTAGTCCCTTCCCTCCAGAAAGCTTTTTTCAAACCTTACCTCTACTCTCGTCGAGAACCCTGTCGGTAAACCACCTTCCCCCTTGTCGGCCACTTTTACTCCGAAGCGGGATCTGCCTCCTACTGACAGGTCCCACACTGACCATGTTACTTCGTCCAGACATATTCGAGATGGCATTCTTAATACTCCAACTCCTCACTTAGCTGCTCACACACATCGAAAAATCTCTTCCAACAGGAAAGTGTGGAAATCTTCAAAAAGATCGAAGCGTTTGGTTCTGGGGGACGGAGTGGGTTTCGAGAATCTCTGCTTGATGTCGACCTGTGCTTTGGTTGGACGGTTTTCTTATCCTCGACTGAACCCACAGCCTTTGGACGACTGGATCAAAATAAACTGGTTCCCACTGTTGGGCTACGCACCGGATGTACAGTTCCTTAAAAAAGGCTGGATCTGTTTCCTCTGCAAAGCTCCAGACGATGCCACCATACTTATGTCGTCATTGTGGATTTACGGAGGGAGTAGTTTAATGCTAAAGCGTTGGAGGTTGGTGTTCAACCCGGACTCGGAGTTCTTTCTTCGAAGGCACTTCTGGGTGCTTCTCCTAGGCCTTCCTTTGTATCTCTGGAACAAAGATGCCTTAGCTGCTATCGGTAACTCCTTAGGAACTTTCATCGCCCTTGACTCACAGCTCCTCTTGGGGCCCTGGAGAAAAATGGGGAAAGTGCTTGTCGAGATTGATATAACTGTTGGTCTGTCTGAATCACTGGAGATCGACTGGAGAGGGCGTAAACATTTGCAGAAGCTGGACTATCTTGGGATTCCTTTCCGCTGCAATCTTTGCAGGGAAACCGGCCATCTACGTAGCTCGTGCCCGGGTAAGTTATCTCATGTTTCCTCTGATGATAGTGACCTCTCCCTCAATCCCCCAGACTATGTGGAGGCTGATCCTGCGCTGGTCTTTCTGGATAAACCGGACCCCCCTCCTACAGCTCATTGTTCATTGTTGAGTCGACTCTGCCCTTCCCTCTTTCATTCACTTTCCGAAGCCGAGAAGGAAACCTTAAAAGATTTTGCTTGGCTCTCTTCTTCTAGCAGGGAAAGAGACCACTTTTCTGCTATTGAGACTACACCTACAGTCCTTCCACTTCCCACTGACGGCGGATCTCTCCCTCGGACTGTGCCTTCTCCGCCTCTGGACACTTCCTTGCCTGTGACCCCTCTTCCACCTTCACCCAGGGCTGAGCTGATTCGACCTGTTCTTACTCCTTTGGACATTTCCTTCGAACCTACTTCCTTCCTCTCACAACTAGCCGTTTTTACACAGTCGCCTCCTGGTTACAGCCAACTCGAAGAGGACGATGTCGCCCTACTGACATCGTTGAATTCATCGGCCTCGCTAGATCCTCCACCTTACAACCTCTCACAGCTCCCTGTATTTCGTGGAAAAGAACTGGTCACTCCAGCCTCTGAACCGGGTACTTCCTCCACTCTTCCCCCGGATATAAACACTACAGTTTTTGCATGGTCGAGAGGCTTAGCCACTGATCTTTCCCCCCTTCAAACTCAAAGCTCCAGGAAGAAAAAGGAGCTCTTGAACTCGCAGACCGCCACAACTGATCTTCCCTCACAGGAAGGAAAGGCCCTTAGAGCTATGAAGGCCTTGGCACGATCAAAATAATGATCGTGCTCTCCTTAAACATTCGAGGGACCGGAGACCCCCTCAAGGCGGCCTCATTCCGAAGGCTGTTGGAAAAAACAAAGCCGGATCTCATCTTTCTTCAAGAGACCCTTTCGTCCGATGTTGCTGCCAGGGATTTCGTTCATCTGTTCCGTCCTTCTTGGGTCTCAGCGGCTGCCAGTTCCATAGGGAACTCCGGAGGTTTGTTGGTGGCATGGGACCCCGAGCTTTTTGAGTTGAGGCCTTTCATGACGAAGGGTGGCATTCTGTTAACAGGACGCTACTTAGCAACTTGTCAGGAGGTGGCTTTCCTTAATGTCTACGGTCCTTGTTCAAATAGATCTCTCTTCTGGAAACAACTGGAAGATAGCGGATTGCTCTCTGTTCCGAATCTTATTCTTGGTGGGGATCTCAATTTTACTTTGTCAGCCAATGAGCACTGGGGTGGTTCGAGCTCACAGGGCTCTTTAGATTCAACTTTCAGCGCGCTCTTTACTGCAAATAACTTAATCGATGTCAAACCACGCAGTCTTGCTCCTACTTGGAGGAATGGACGCTCTGGACATGATGCCATTGCGAGACGACTGGACCGTTTTTTTGTGGCCGAGGCTTTCCTGACTACATCGATTTTCCCTTTGTCGTGGGTGAAATTCCCTTTTGTTTCGGACCATGCCCCGGTCCTTCTCCAGCTTCTGCCCCCAGCGCTGCATAGATCGACTCCATTTAAGTTTAATTATCACTGGCTTTCCTCTGTAGACTACTCGGTTTTGGTCCACACGATCTGGACGGATCAAAGATTCCTGGCTGAAGTTGACCCTCAGAGGCGATTAGTCTGGAAGTTAAAATTTCTCAAAGCAAAATCAAAGTCGTGGTATCATGACCGTATAGCAACTGAAAAATCACTTTTAATCCAGCTCGAGGCAGAGATTACTGAGCTCATTCACTCATCGACTACTTCCGTTTTGACTATTGAGAAGGCAGCTCGACTTAAGATTTTAGAATCTAACAGGGCCTCCATTTTGAGTAATGAAGAAAAAGCTTGGAGATTACGTAGTCGGGCCACATGGCTGAAAAGCGGTGATAAAAATTCTAAGTTTTTCCATAATGTGGCTAGTTTTAACAGGTGCAAAAAGACCATTTGGTCTATAGACAACGCGGGGGCGGGTACCATCCGTGGACAAGCAGCGATTAAGAATGAGGCCGTGGGGCATTACAATCAACTTTTTAAATCCACTAACAGCCTCTATCTCCCAGAAAAGGCCACTACAACAAGTTTGTTTCCAACATTCATCTCTTCAGAAGCTGCTACAGACCTTTACAAACCTGTTTCTCTTACAGAACTAAAAGATATTCTGATTCACTTTAAAAGAGAAAGAAGCCCGGGGCCGGATGGCTGGACTTCAAAATTTTTCCTCTTCTTCTTTGATTTGGTCGGCTTGGATCTTCTACAGATGGTGGAGGACTCTCGTCTAAAAGGTAAGATCTTGGGAAGCTTAAATGCAACATTCCTGGTCCTGATTCCAAAAGTTAAGCTCCCGCTCTCCTTCAACGACTTCCGTCCTATCTCACTTTGCAACCTTGTCTACAAGCTAATCTCAAAGGTCATCTCCAACCGCATCAAACCTTTTCTTGGCAGGAGCCTTTCGGCGGAACAACTTGGATTCTTAAAGGGCAGAAGAATCCAGGATGCAATTGGTGTTGCCCATGAATGCATCCACAGTATCAAAAAACATAATTTAAAAGCATTGATTTTGAAATTGGATCTTAAGCGAGCCTTCGACAGCATCGACTGGGATTTCCTGAGGCTAGTGTTACATGCTGTGGGTTTTGGAGAAAAGTTTACAAATTGGATCCTTGCTTGTGTCACAAGTGCAAATTTCGCTGTCTTAATCAATGGGGAGTCAACGAACTTCTTTAAAAGCGAGAGGGGCCTTCGACAGGGATGCCCACTCTCCCCCTATCTCTTTATTTTGATCATGGAAGGCCTTAGTCTCCTTCTCACCAAAAGTTTCAATGAGCAAAAATTCTCCGGCATTAAAGTTTCAAAGCTTATAAAGATCTTCCACCTCATGTTCGTTGACGACGTTCTTCTCTTGTCAAATGCTGATCCGGAGGAGTGGTCAGCTATCCAGGACGTGCTTCATGTTTTTTGTTCTGCTTCAGGTCTGTCCATCAATCTCTCTAAATCCTCAGCTTACCACTGGGGACTATCGGAACCCGAATTATCTGTTTTCAAAGAGTCCTTGCCTTACTCTTTTTTCGATCTGAGGGAGGGTTTCAGTTATCTTGGATTTCAGCTCAAACTGGGAGCCTACACCCCGGTTGATTGGCTTTGGCTGGTGAATCTTTTTGAAAGAAAGATTTCCTTCTGGTGTAACAAATGGCTCTCTGTAGGAGGTCGACTGATATTGATAAAATCTGTCTTGGAAGGCTTAGCAGTATACTGGATGACTTTAGTAAAAGTCCCAAAAAAGATTCTTAACACTCTCCGGCGTCTTGCTTCAAACTTCCTGTGGAACGGTCATAAAAAAAAACACAGCTTTCATCTTTGTAATTGGGCGACCTTGACTACTTCAAAAAAGGCAGGTGGCTGGGGGCTTAGAAATTTAGCCACCTTCAACTCTGCCCTCCTGGCAAATTCCTTTTGGAGGGCCGTAAATCTTGATAGTATCTGGCACCGGATCTTAATTGATAAATATATGGGATCCTCAAACCTTGTTGACTGGATTTGAAAGCCTTCCTTGCAGCAAAAGTGGGCCTCCACTTTCTGGAAGGGACTGGTCGCCTCGTCCCCTGTCATTCTTCACTGGCTTCGATGGAAGTCGGGCAACGGCACTGAGATTAGATTGGGTCGGGATCAGATCATGGGACTGGACGAGGGCTCGCTCCTTCCTCCAGCTTTGTGCCGGAAACTCAACTCTTTAAATTATTTCAACCTTGCTCAGGTTAGATCGCCGACCTTCACCCCCTCCTGGCCAGATAATTGGTTAAAGAGCAGTGATCTGGCTCTTGATGGACCGTGGGCTTCTGACTGGAATCGTTTTACTTCTGATCTTAAAAGGGCGGGCATTTCCCTCATTAATGAACCTGACTCTCTCTGGTGGATGGGAGGGGATGCTTCGGGTCTCCACTCTGTTAAAAATATTTATGAGGCTCTCATTTCTCTTCATGGTCCTGGCTCCGATCCATCATGGTTCAATCAGATTTGGCGATGGAAGGTCCCTCTCAAGTATAAATTGTTTGTTTGGCTGGCAGGTAAAGAAAAGATCCTTACATGGGATATGCTTCGTAGGAGAGGATGGGAGGGACCTGGTTTCTGCTCCCTCTGCCGGCATGCACAGGAAGACATTCATCATCTCTTGATTCATTGTGTTTTTTCGAGGAAGGTTTGGCACCTATTGTCTTTGCACTACAACCTCCCTTCGTCCTGGCGCGGGCCT